>KZ807006.1:162078-219930 GCA_000696205.2 Oncopeltus fasciatus
AATAAATTTTTTTTTAAATTTTATTTTTAAATGAATTATAATCCAGAAATTTTATCTTGCAGGAGCTATGTAAGCTAAGCTAATTCCTTTGTATCATAGATAAATATTTTGGTTTCAACTTTCCATTTCATGTACAAAGCATATATTTCAACAATAAACGAATATGGCTTTGGTAGTTTCATTGGTCTAACTAAATATTAAGCCCACTGCATCAAACAGTTTTACTCCCACTTGAAATTTCAGGTAATCACCATTCCTATTCGTGTGATTTTGTTCAATAACAAACTCATCCTATCATATTACAATTAAAAGCGATTTTGAAAATTTCATTAAGAAAATAACTAATTTCAACTTAAACTCTAGGCCAGTAACTTAAAATTAATAATACATGTAATTTCACTGTACTTGTATTTCACTTTTTTGGTTATAACAATAAGTTCTTCCGATTTTGCTCCATATGGAACATGGCCTGTTCTGTCATATTTAAAAGTGATACCATTTGAAGACAAATAATTACAGCTTCTAGGCCATAAATTGAAAATTTCAGCAAGAAAGTAAAGGTAAAACCCCCAATACTATTTGTTTAATCTCGCTTCATAACTCTGAAAATTTATCTTTTATAAATAAATGATAAACCATATAATTACTACATTAATAATTATAAAATAATAATGTAATAAAAAAAAGCCACACTTCTAACATAAAAAGCAGCTAAATTACCTCCCTAAAATTTTATCATCCCTGTTTACAAGCCAGGATAACAATCATATAAAATCCTCTATAATTTTCTAGCTTGCTAATAACATACATGAAATTTTATCACATATTGTATATATATACAGTGCAAAAGTGCATATATGTGCAGGCACAGTGATGTTCACATTAACCCATAAACTCTCACACCATTGCATGGCCATAATACACACACACACACACACACACACACACACACACACACACACACACACACACACACACGCGCGCGCGCACACGCACACAAAGCTATGCATATGTGACTGATTTTAATGGTATATATTTTTTATATCTCTTGAGAACATATTGCAAGATGCATGCTGAGCAGGATGTAATTCATAAATAAAGTGTTTAAAAAAAAAAATGTATATATTAGATGAGATATTAAAAATAGGGAATGAAATAATAGTATAAATTGAATGTTTCAATAGAATACAAATTAATATTCCTGAACATTTACATGGATCAATAATCACAAAATTTGCACTGTGTCAGTGGTGAATAATATTAATGATCTGGACAAACTACTCCAAATAACTTAATTACTTAAAGAATATAAATATTGTAATTCTGTACCTGACAAAATGTATCATATTGCTTCTTGCGACTCCATGAATCTAAGGAGAGGGCTTCTTGGCCAAATCTAACTTGAACATTAGGAGGCTCATTATGCTAAAAAAAAAAAAAAAAAAAAAAAAAAAAATCAAGTATGTAATAGGAAAATAATGAAATAATTATAGAATGGAGAGTAGTTAATTTTCATCAGATTAAAGTTATAAGTTCCCATTTTATATTGATTTTATATACATACGTATATACGCACACACACTTGTGTATATATATATATTAGTTGCTTAATTGCTTAACATTTTATTTACATGGCACTGAACACTAAACATTATTGATACCATTATTTTTAGCATTGGTTAGCTAAAACTATATCAAACAAAGATATTGACAATTTTTCAATTTAAGTCTCTTCATAAGCCAAACATCCTCAAAACCTTCAGCGATTTCAAACATTAAAAACTTATGTTCACGTAGGCTTCCACAGTCATCAGATGTATATAAAGTTTTTTCCGGGTTGGACCGTGTAAAGTTTTTGATGGTTGCCTCGGCAACCATCAAAAACTTTACACGGTCCAACCCGGAAAAAACTTTACATACATCTGATGACTGTGGAAGCCTACGTGAACATCTTNAGCTCGGCAACCATCAAAAACTTTACACGGTCCAACCCGGAAAAAACTTTACATACTTTAAAAACTTATCCAATAGTTTTAAAAAAAATAATAAATACAAAAAAATTTCAAAAGAGCATATTTAAAAGAGTGTTTTAATAATTATTCTTACAAAATAAATGAATATTGACTATAAAAATGAAAACCATAACCTGCCCTTTCAAAATTCGATTATATACATTTCTATGCACCTAAAAACAAAAGAAAGAAAAATAAAAGATCCTACATATTTTTCTCAAAAATGAATAAAATTATTTTGATGAAATAGATATTTAGATATGACACTATCTAACACTATATAAACATGTCAAATCACTATCTAACACTATATACATGTCAAATCATACACTATAAAGGCATGTCAATGCAGAAGATCTACAGAGGATTACCTACCCTCTGACGACAGGAAACAAACCTGCAAAAAAGGCAGAAGGCAATGGGAAAGCAGGTTATCAGGGAGATATTGAAGATGAAGAGTCTTACTTGATTAGACTTGTTTAAAATTTACGTGGGATAAAATACCACAACCAAATAAAATATTTGTAATGAAAAAAATAAATAAAGTAAATGACTAGAGTCGATAAAAAGAATGACAATACCAGATCCTTCGAGTCCAAAATGAAGTTCTCGCCTTTCTCTTGGGTTAGCTTCTTGCTAGTGTAGAGGGAATTGAATAAGACATCTAGCGCGTCCTGGTAGCATAACTGGTAAATGCACCGGCTCGGATGGCAGGAGATCCAGGTTCGATTCCTGGCTGGGACAGATAGATTTTTTATTCTATTCCCTCTCATTAATTGTTTAGTCTTACTTGATATTCTAACATGATAGGTCATGAATCGTCAATGCAAGGAAGCAATCAGTTACTAGTAACGTAGCATCTTAGCTTTTTTTTTTCTTTTCAAGAATATGTTTAATAGGGACAATGCTGTGGAAGATTTTAGAACTTTTATATCTTTGGTCTGCATCAAATGAATCAGAGGATAGGGTCCATTTGGATGAAATACAAGCAACGCCTTGATAAAATTAAGTATATCAGTAGATCCGTCAAGCATGATGGACATGAACCAGTGAAGTTCTTAAAGGCTTTGTTGCATGATGACTAGATAGAATCTTATCCGTGATTATTTGTACACCACCCAAGATAATAAGGAAGACACCTGTTCTTAAGGTAATTACAGCCTTACTTTCTTGGGCCTACAAGAATTTATCTGTCTTGTTCAACTGATTATTGCCTTATGCCGAGAGAGAAATCAGGAGATAACAGAGTGGATTCCGAAGAGACAAATCTACCAGTGCTCAGATCTTCCCTCTATGCAAGCTTAAAAAAATAGAACATGTAAGATAATGAATGACACACCATATATTAAATGACTTTGGACAAGAGTATGTTTTAGTCAACAAATAGGGATATATGGTAGAGCAATAATAGATTTATATATTCATCTTAAGTTGGTTAGTTGAACTAAAATGACACTGGAGGACAATGTTTCCTATGTTGGATTAAATGGTGAATGTCAAAATATATTTCAACATGGACAGAGACATGACAGGAAGGTGAATTGGCATATCTGGTCTTCAACATGGATCTGGAGAAGAATGTGAGAAATTTTGGGATCCAGACAATAGTCACTATAAACAAAAACTCCTTAAATTTGTGGAAAACATTGGCATTGCTGGCTGGCTGTTTGTAGCAGTCAATGAGGATTTCATTGAACTGAAGAATACTGCTAAGAGCATGGGGCTCATGGAGATATTAAGCAAAACTAAGTAAATATGCATTAATCGCTCTAAAGAAATTGATAGTCGCATCCAAGGAGACCGGCAGAATGTTGAATATCAGAATGTGATACCAAGTAAACAACTTAAATTATATTAAATTATATATTCAGCAAACTGTTCCTATTTTATTTTGCAAAATCATCTATACTGAGGCCTCTTTTCCAAGTAATCTAAAGTTACAAAACCATAATTAAGCCAGTTTCACAAAAGTCTCACTCCTGAGATTGAAACGAAAGATCATTCGGAAGATATATGGTCCTCTGAAACAATGGGGAGTGGAGGCTAGATATGAATAGCAAATTAATAGATAAAAGAGAATATAAGTTAATATAAGGAAACAAACTTAGTTCATTTTCCAAGACTGAGAAGAGTCAGGTACTAAATTAAAACAGGGACAGAAGAGATTCTGGCTAGTCTTAAGAGTGCGGATCTTCGAATCATGTGGAGCAGACTGACTATGACTCCACTGGGAGGATTATGTGGCTTCTGATGTTAAGGCACCTTCTGGTAAACTGAAATGCTCGAGAATATTGAAAAATGTAAATTTTGAAGGAAAATTGTGTTGTTTTTATCAACAATTTGATCAAACTCAATGACCAATAACCTTTTAAATAATAAATTTTCATGTTTAACAACTTCTCCATATGAATTCATTAGTTTTGAAACAATTAATGAGAGGGAATAGAATAAAAAATCTATCTGTCCCAGCCAGGAATCGAACCTGGATCTTCTGCTATCCGGGCCGGTGCATTTACCAGTTATGCTACAGGACCCGCTAGATATCTCATTAATTTCCCTCTACACTAGCGAGAGCCTAACCCACAAGAAAGGCGAGAACTTCGTCTTAAACTCGAAGGAGCTGACATTGTCAAGCTATTTGTCGACTCTCGTCATTTACTTTATTTAATTTTTCTTTATAAATATTTTATTTGGTTGTGGTTTTTTATCCCATGTAAATTTTAAACAATTAATGAGAGGGAATAGAATAAAAAATCTATCAGTTTTGAAAGTTTTTTCCATCTGAGTTTCGATTATTTTGATAGTTGCAATAAGATATTTTTATGAGAATACTTTGTTTTGTGGTGTAATTTCTTTTGTAAAATGGAATTCAGAACTGGTGTGCATCTGTCTAGAAATAATATACTGCAATAAACTCTTTTTGGATGAATGCCCAAAAATTTATTCCTTTTATTGTATTAATGTTAGTATATGATGAGCATTTCTGCTATTATTAAGAGTATATTGTCTTCAAAGGCCAAAATATAAGTTTGTTCAGGGTATTAATGTTTTAATATAATGAATTTCTATAAATGTGCTGAGCATGAATACCTGAGGAGTCTAAATTTTTGTTCCCTCATCAATTTAAATTTTGGAGGCTGTATGCATATACTTCTTTTAATGAGATATTCTTTGATGATGTAGACATTTGAAGCATATTGTAAATTCTGAAATGTGTATCATACTTTAAGTCCCCATGAATTATCAAATGGATCTCAAACAATTTAAGCACAATATGTTATGTTTGTTAATCTAGACTTCCTTTATAATGTTAGAAAGTTTATGAAAGATATGGATTGTTTCTACTTGTTCAGCAAAAAGTATTGTCAGTTTCAGAAAGTTAATAAAATTATACCTAAAATTAGTAGTTAATAAAGTATAGAAAACCATTAAAATAAATAGATAACTTATAAAACATAATTGAAGTAATTAAGCACCACCTCACCTCTACAAATCGTAAGATGTCTCTGAATGATGACCTCTGAGTTTTCCTATCCTTTTTTGCTCTGTATTTATGTGAATCAGTTGCTAACTGTCGCAATTTCTCTAAGAGCATATCATCAACCTTTAAAATATGATAAATTATCAGTGAAAAATAAATATCAATTAATGTTAAATTAATTTTGATAAATATTAATTAAAGAATTCAGATCAGTATTTTGGGAAGTTTTAATTAAATCCCACAATTTGAAAAATAATATTAGTTGTAATTTTTAAAAAACTTTAATTGGTTAAAAAAAAAAAGAATCATAGTTAGCTACAATCTATGAAGCTACCAAAGTACTACCTACTAGATGGAGAATAACCATCTGAGCTTCATGAAAATAGTTGGAATTAGGAATAATCATGTCACCTCAGAATATTAGTGTAACTAATGAAACAAGAACTATCTGAAGATGAGAAGTAACATTTTCTAATGAAAACAGAAATAATTTCTAATGAAAAGTGTAATAATTATATAATAATTTATTTTCTTAGTTAATAATGGCGAATATATTTATTTCTGAGCTTAACATAACTTTTAAGAGAAAGAAAGGAGTATCTCTCAGAGACCTCCCAAATGTCACTTCTAGTATAATTGTATAACAGAAGTAACAATATTTATTAGAATTAACTTATTTTCTAGAAATAAAAACTATTAATACATGAAGAAAACTATATTATAAACAATTTTAACCTAGTAGCCAAATACTAGGTTGTTCAATAAGTTTTGTGGTTCGATAGGAGGGCGTTGCTTTTAGCAATTTTTTTGTTTGTTATGTTGGTACACTCTTTGTATGAACTTCTGTGAAGTTTCATTTCAATCTGTCAATTTATTCTTTGTTTATAAGCCATTTAGTATTGACATGTCACAGTATTTTTTATAATGGAAAAATCAAGCATCTTGCAGTGATTGAATTTTTGAAAGGTTTAAAATCAAAGGAAATTTATGAACTTTTATAAGGACTCTTCATCTTCAACTAGTACAGTAGAAAGAAGGGTTGCTGAATTTAAACATGGTGGTACATGCCTTGAAGACGATCCACAAATAGCAAGGATGTACAAAAACAGCAATTGCACCAGAAATCGTGGAAAAAATACAGGATATCGTATTGAAAATTTGTGGAGTGACTGAAAGAGATTTAGTAGAAGCCCTAGGCATCTCATTGGGCAGTGTAAGCAATATTTTGACTGAAGGCGTTTCAGAAAGCTATGTGCACAAAATGGGTACTACACATTTGTTAATAATAGAGCAAAAACTCATTTGAATACAACTTTCTCAGCAACATTCAGGGCATTTTCAAAAGGATAAAGTGGATTCTGTGCATCGATTCATCACTGGATGAGGACTTGAGTTTATCACCATGACCCTGAATCAAAACAAGAGGCAAAAAAGTGGTGTGAACCTGGTTCTTCGGCTTCGAAACAAGCTTCGTGTCCCAAAATCGGCCAAAATGTTAGCATCAGTTCTTTTGGGATACGAAAGAAAATTTGTTTGTGGATTAGTTACAAACTGGTAGAAAAATAAATTACAAATAGCATTGTGACCTTTTAGACCAGCTGAAGGAAAAAATTTGTGAAAAAAGACCCGGTTTTCAGAATAAAACAATTTTTTTTTATCAGGACAATACACCGTGTCCACAAGAGCATTTTGACAATGGCTAAAATCCATTAAAGTTTGAATTGTTGGAGCATCCACCTCATTCACCAGATTTGGCTCCTAGTGACTTCCATCTGTTTCCAGAACTAAAAAAATGATATGCGTGGAAAGTATTTTTCATCAAATCATGAGGTCATATCAACTGTGAAATCGTATTTTGATTCCTACTTCATGGATGGAATTCATAAATTGGAATCTAGTTGGAACAAGTGTATTGATGTTCATGGAGACTATACTGAATAATAGTGTATTTCAAACCATAAAATTGTATTTTTCTTATCGAATAAGCAAAATTTATTGAACAACATAGTACTAGGTTCCTAGGTTCTAATTTTTGAGGAATGAAAAGATTATTTGTAAGAACAAAAATTTTAAACTATTTTCTGGTAATTATGATTTAAAACAAAAAAATAAATTTTTTTTTAAATTTTATTTTTAAATGAATTATAATCCAGAAATTTTATCTTGCAGGAGCTATGTAAGCTAAGCTAATTCCTTTGTATCATAGATAAATATTTTGGTTTCAACTTTCCATTTCATGTACAAAGCATATATTTCAACAATAAACGAATATGGCTTTGGTAGTTTCATTGGTCTAACTAAATATTAAGCCCACTGCATCAAACAGTTTTACTCCCACTTGAAATTTCAGGTAATCACCATTCCTATTCGTGTGATTTTGTTCAATAACAAACTCATCCTATCATATTACAATTAAAAGCGATTTTGAAAATTTCATTAAGAAAATAACTAATTTCAACTTAAACTCTAGGCCAGTAACTTAAAATTAATAATACATGTAATTTCACTGTACTTGTATTTCACTTTTTTGGTTATAACAATAAGTTCTTCCGATTTTGCTCCATATGGAACATGGCCTGTTCTGTCATATTTAAAAGTGATACCATTTGAAGACAAATAATTACAGCTTCTAGGCCATAAATTGAAAATTTCAGCAAGAAAGTAAAGGTAAAACCCCCAATACTATTTGTTTAATCTCGCTTCATAACTCTGAAAATTTATCTTTTATAAATAAATGATAAACCATATAATTACTACATCAAAAAAATTTTTTTCTTGCACTTGGCATTGCAATTAAGCCCTCAGTCCTTTTGTTCCAATTAATCTCAATAATAATCTTGACCTTTCATTTTGCATTTAACAGCTACTGTGTACCCAAGATCTGATGGCCCCTGGCCCAAGATCTGATGGAGGGGGAGTGTATTCTAAATCTGAGAACGTTTACGAGGGGTACGAAGCACATTAACCTTCAAGCAAGTTGATCTTTATTAAGTTCTGCAGTATTCCTAGGAATATATGTCAGCAGGCGAGGAGGGCTAAGGTCTGTTCACTGTGAGACCTCGAGAAAAGTGACGATGTTTGTGAGCCAGTTAGTACATCCGCCTTGAGGCAGAGTGCCAGACTGGTGGAGACAGCTCAAAAGGGCCTTGAAATATTGGGTGCACTGTACATGCAAAATTTCATTAAGAACTGAAAATTGAGGCTTGTAGAGCATGGACAGATGTACATGTGTGCGTATTCACAAAATTCCAATAACTATCATTTTTTTCGTAGATAAGATTTTTTAAATCTGCCTTAAGAACAACCTCAATAGCTACATTCCATCAGAAGTCGAAACAAAAATACCAAGATTCTAAAATTCAGACCATCAAAACAAAAAATAAGCTTTTTTTTTTTTTTTTTTTTTTTTAATCAATTGCAAGTTTACTTTATTGAAAGAGAATCTAGCAAATTATAATGAGATTGCTTATAAAATGAATTATCTAGTTAAAGTATGAATAATGTCCAATAAAATTAAATGTGATGAAAGCTCCTCGGCATACCTCCCATATCCAGTTATCAGACATACTCCTGGTTTGTTCCAAAAGAAGAGCAATTCCTTCACCAGCAGCCATTCGAACATCTAAATGTGTTGAGTCAAGAAGTCCACTTAGCTGATTTACACTCCTAAACAAACAAAAATATATCACTTTTCACAAAAAATTTATTTTTACAAAAAATTAGAAAACAATATTATAATATCCAAAGAAATTAAAATTTTTTTTCACACAAATCCATTTTTGCATAAATAAAAATAAAAGGAAATTAAATTACTTTTTAATTTATAATATAAATTATGTTACATAATATGTAAACTAAACATAACATAACAATAACAAGTATAAAAGAAGACAAGAAGGAGATATTTAGCTGTGTGGTCAATGACATCAATAGTCAAGGTTTACTCAGGATGTAAGAAAAAAGTCTTTAGTTTTAAAAATAATAATAATTTATTCCTTTTTTGACGTTTCAGCTTTAATCAAAGCCAAATTGAGGGCTAAAGATCGAGGTAGAGGGTTGTGTGGAAGACGGTCAAATCATAATTGCTATATACAGGACCATATTATTAAATAAAATTTTGTGAACAAATTTTATATTTCTACAGTGGAAGATTTTCAACAAACACATGGTAATTTTATTTCTTTAGATCTCCCCCCCCCCCCCTTAAGACTAAAAAAATCTCTTTATCTCATAATCATTTGAGATAAAAAAAAAAAAAATGAAATTAAGTAAATAAAAAGTAAAAGCTAAATTGCATTGTCAAAATGGCACCAGCCTAAGCTGGTAGTTGTAACTACTTAGCTACCAGAGCAATTTTAAAACTTCAGGACTTAATTTTAAACTGACTGAAATTTTTTTTTTTTTTTTTATTCTATTCTCTGATTATGTGTCTTGAAAGTTCAAATTTCAATGCTTGAATTTGATTTTTCAGGTTTATTACAATAATTTGGAAAATTAACTATAAAATCAATAATTACAAAAAATAACAAAAAGTATGTCAAGCAGAAACTTGAATATTTTTCATAAACCAAGCAAATTTCTCAGAATAATACTTGTTAAATAATTATGTCTAATTAGCTTTAAAATATATTTAAAAATAAATTTTTTTTATTTCATTTTTATGAAAACTAAATATTATTTCAATGACATACACTTAATGAACTAAGCTAAATTATAGTAATTGGACAGATAAATTATTAAATTTTCCATAGCCTGTGAAACCTTCTTAAAAATAGTGGTTCCCATACACCCCCACCTACTCACAGACATCAGGGAGAATATAGGAAAAATGTGTTCAAGAACTAATTTAATTTAGTAATTGAATTGACATACTTTACTTAATAATAAATACAAATGTTGGCACAAACAAACCACCTACATTAATTTTAAGCGACAATAATATTTCTGGCAACTTATATACTTTAAAAAAGAATAACTTTAGTGATACTCACGGAATGGAAGAGAGCGATGAAAGGTCTGTGATAGTGAGAAGTAGGCTCCAGGCAGAAAGGGCAGCAAAATGCAGTGGGGCAAGCTCAGGAGTGACTGTAGGAAGCGAGCCATCTCCTTTTCGATAAGAACCAGAGAAAACACTCTCAAGGATTACCATTGTCTCATCAACATCTCCAGTGTTTGCTAAGAACGAAATCAGTCCCAGAGCCCAGCAGCACTGCATACAAAAACAATTTTTCAAAAGAATAATTATAATATATAACTATATATATATATTAAAAAGTACAACCTGAACAACAGTTTAGTTAACTTGGGTGTTAAGTGCAACATTGGAAGAGTGGTTGCTATCTATAATTTTAATAATGTTAAAAAAAAAAAAAAAAAATGCATTTGATAGTCATGACAACATTACATTGGCACATTTAAATTTTATATTTTAAAAAAAACTCAATAAGATAAGAAGGAAAGTAATTTTTTTTAATCAGTTAATTTTGGAAAGTAGTGAAGTTCTGATACAGGATATTAAAAATGTGGAATATTTTGGATTTACTTATTCAGGTCTCTTATTTCTTTCAAGAGAAACAGATTTATTAACATTTTTTGCATGAGTTAAAAAAATGTTGATAAATCAGTTTCTCTTAATAAATTCATAGATTCAATTATTAATATTAAGTATAAAGATTCACACTCAAAGGTTGGGAGTCAATAGAGAAGTTGCTAAACCTCTCTAAAAAGAAATATTTTTAATGTGCATTACACTTATAAATGTTATAGGATCCATTAATAAAATAAAATGGTATTTAATAGCTACAATATTATACAAATCATCCCAATAACACTAATATCAATTATATTGTTAATGATTTTACAATTTCTCTAACTATATATAAAACAAGGTCTCTAACTCTTCAACCTCCTCTTCCTATTTCAGTTAGTAAACTAACTAACAGTTTTTCAGTACTAATGAAATAAATACAGATGTGTGTAAATTTATTGTAATTGTAATTCCTACTTTCAGAACAAGTTGTCTGAAAAGGACATCACACCTGAAAACAGACATATGGCACAAAATTAAATGATGCCTCAATGCCTTGCTGAATCATGTCATACAGAGATAGCTAGCCAGAACAATTGGCACCAAACCCCTAATGTTACCTCACCTACAGAGCATTATTATAAATGTACATAATTTTAGTTTCAGGTATTTTGTAACAAATTATATATTAAATTTGGTGCGACTATGAGACATCAAAAGATAGCCGTAATCAAAATACATAATTTATGCACTATCTCATGTATGCGTGAATTTATCAAGGGCGAGAGAGAAGTTTGCAAGCATAACTAGAGTAAATCAATATAAATCTGACACTTTAGTACTAGAAAGGCATTGTCTAGCCTTTCTCTGAGACATATCTGTTTCCCTTCAGTTTTCGACAAGGAATCCTAGATCCTATACTGACTAAAATTTTGCCTGATTGAATCCTTCTAAAGGCCTGATCTTCCCAGGAGCTTTCTACTAACTAAGGCTCAAGTGAATTAAACAAGGTCAGATGCAAACAATTTATTTTATTAATCCAACATGAAATTATTCATTTACATATTTTTGTAATATATATATATACCTTATAAATAAAGTAATTGAGTAAACTCAATTAAACTTATTACATATCTAATTATCATCATTATTAATCAAAATATTTTATTTTAAAATTCACAGTACCATAGATACACCATAAGTTTTCTGGACTAATCTATACAGGCCCAACAATTTTCGTAACCTTCACAGGTTAGAATCAAGTATAAAACTTAATCCAATTGAGGCTGACTTTTTACAAAGTTAGGGAAAATCTAAAACACCAGCACTCCTTCACAATACTAACACATACATGACCAATAACACACATGGTACAGGTTAATATTCCAGGTATTTTTTTTCTTTGGAGGTTTACAAATAAATAAATATAAATAGAACCTGGTTGTGTCAGAATAAGGGAAAGGACTGAATAGCTCATCTGGAAGTTGAGACACTGACTAACTGTTTGGAGAAATCAATCAAACCAAGTTAGAGTCTTGAAAATATTCTTACTGCGATTCTCAAATTTAAACTTTGGCAGACCATTAGCTGGGTAAAAAAAACTAACATTGTCTGTATTTTTATTTATTTGCTTAAGCTATCTTTCCTCATAATTTTGGCTCAAAATCCATACAGACTTTTTAGCAAAAACAAATATTTTAAACAGTTTTCAAAAGAAAGACTTTATATGATATATATGATTGGCCAGAAAAACTCTCTAATTTACAATTATTAATATCTTCGTTAATACAAAGTTTTTAATGATAGAACACATAAATGTAATAAAATTATATTTTATCCCCATTGTCCTATTTATTTTTTTCCTTGAATTCTGAGCTTCCTCTTAACCCCCAACACCGATTTCAGTAAAAAATTTATTGAACAGTTGCTAATAGAAAAACTAAATACTAAATTTGGCTAGACTAAATACTAAATATTTTAAAAATATGGGGGACATAAAAATATATTTAAGAATGTAATTTTGGCTGACCTCAAAGTTACATTCTTAAATATACTCCTGAATACATATTTCTTCTTTGGAATAAGTTAAAGAACATAAATGTTAGGAAATTAAATTTAACATCTATTTTACAATCTATTTTTTTTTTTTCAATACTAATAATAATGAATACATACATAAATATTTAATTTTGGTATTTTTCAGAACACCTACTCTCCCTTATCTTATTTCAGGTAATAATGAATATATTAAAATTTTAAATTTTGGTCTTTATATAAATACTCCTTTCCCTCGAACGATTTCAGCCTAATAGATGAATACGAACAAGTTAATACCGATTTATACAACAATTTGCAAAAACAAAAAGCATAATTACCAAATTAGGTTTTAAAATCTATTGCCATTATTATCATTGAGTTAAAACACACAAACAACACACGAATTTTAGTGACTATCATTTGGTGTCTAGTGGTTAGGACCAAAGAAAATATTTTTTTTAAATTTCTAAAAATATGTCATGGGAATGACAATAGCAACATTTCTTTAGAATTTGCTAAAACTATGGGAAAAGTTGTTTTTTTTATATTTTAGCAAAAGTTTCGGCTTAAATTTCAGGCCTATATCAGGACTACGAGAGAATACATACGAAAATAATATAGAATTTGTTAGTCATTTGTTTACAAAAGTCAGTTGTTTTTAAGTCGTTTACGTGGACGTATCATACCTTTCTTTGGTGTTAAAAATGTCTAATTTTAAGCCAAATAAAGAGCATTTGCGGCATGTCATGATTTTCTTATTTAATCAAAAGAAAAAGGCATCTGAATGTCATCGAATTTTTGTTGAGACTTATGGCGATCTTGCTCCAACCGTCAAGACATGTGAACGTTGGTTTCAACGTTTCAAACATGGTGATTTTGATGTTACTGATCAAAAACGAGAAAATCGACCAAATCGACTACGAGCTTCTCAAGCCCGGCGAAACAGTCAATACCGAGCGCTACCGACAACAAATGATCAATTTGAGTCACGCATTGATCGAAGAACGCCCAGAATGGGCTCACAGGCACGCCAAAGTCATTCTTCAGCATGATAACGCTCCTGCACATTCAGCCAGATTGACTAAGGAAACGATTTCTTCGCTTGGTTGGGAACTCCTACCCCACCCGCCGTATTCACCTGACTTGGCGCCTTCTGATTATCACCTCTTCTCATCGATGGGACACTCATTGGCGGAGCAACACTACAACAATTTCGAAAACGTACGAAAATGGCTCGATGAATGGATTTCAAATAAAGATGAAACATTCTTTTGGAATGGTATCCATATATTGCCCGAGAGATGGACAAAATGTGTAGAAAGCGGGGGCCAGTACTTTGAATAAAATATATTATACTTTTTTTTAAATTACTGTGTATATATTTTAAGAAATAAACGACATTTTAAACTTGCATACCTGGTAACTTAGCTGTGGCTTTCCTTAGGAGATTTAACATTCAATGAAAAGATGTTCATGCAGAATCCATATTAAGCAAGACCTCTATTGATTTAATTTAATAAATTACTACTCTTAAATAATGTGGATTCCAATTTATTAGAGAATAGTAATAAAATACCTAATACCTATGATCACAATAATAAACCTTAATAAGACCTGAAAGAAAAATTTTAAATCTTATTGAATTTATGATTAATTAATTCAAAGTATAGTATACCTTTGATCTAGCAGAAACAGACATGGAATGATCTAAGAGTATATGAGTGAGAAGTGGAGATATTTCCCTGAAAACTTCATCAGTGTAGTCTCCAGCGCCAAGTTGAACACAGAGAAGTGTTGCTAACTGTGCTGCAGCAGCTTGTTCAACTCCACGACCTTTTTTCAAGCACCTTTCTATCCCATCAGTCAGAGTCATTTTTCTATAGAAAATTAAATGTATCTAACTAATATTTTTAAAAGAAAATACATAAAATTTTATAAAATCTAAATCTACCAACACAATTTTTTATACAAATAAATGAGATTTTTCTTGGATAACTGCTCTCCAATGATTTGAATTTAGTGTTCACTTCGGTTTATAATCTGTATTTGTAATCTCTCTCATTATCAGTGCATCAATGGTAACATATTTATAAAAACTTAATAACAATATTAAGAACAATTTTCATTATTTTAAAGATGTATATAAAAAAAGTGATCCCTTTTCAAACAAATATTTATATTATTATACTTTGACATAAAATACAATTAATACTCTAAGTATAGTACATTGTTATCTACCATCATTAGCCATCTGCTAGAAAATTGCTCGATACCATGCAGATACTATTCCTTAGGATGGCTGTAAAATAATTCTTGGACCACAATTTCAACAATTCTTTGAAAATTATCAATTTTTTTTTCCATTGAAGAAAATAGGCCATGGATCAAAACAAGTAGTAATCAGATGGTTCAAGGTCTGGGCTTTTTAACTTTTTTTTTTTTTTTTCATGGAGGGGAAGTGTGAGGACGAGCATTTTCTTATTGAAATAAAACTCCTTTTCAGTTAATCAAAGCAAGACAACTTCGAATCTTTTCAGTTGTTCACAGTAGAGTTCAGAATTCATAGAGCATCCATCAGGAACAAATTAGTGAGTAATAACTTCAAAAAACTCAAATTATGAATTTTTTTTTTTTAACTTGCCCTCTTACAGCAACCGGAAAAACAGTTTGACCGTGATCCAGCCATTTCTTATACATATANATGGTTACATGTACAACTTCATGTTGTATATCAGTGAAGCATTTCAGGTTGCTTATATTCAGAGCAAATACAATAAATTTTTCACACATAAGTTTTGGGAGTTTAATTAGATAACTGAACTGTGTAGTTTGAAAGTGGCCTAACTCCATTTATACGTCTTACTTCAAGATATTTACTATTGATAATGTCGGAAAGCAGTAATGAAGGTAATTCCAATAAATAATTAGTATTTACAAGTTAGCCTAATTTTTGGGACAATTGCGTTAGTTGAATAACCTGTACGTTTAATTTATTTATAACTTAAAATTTACTATTAAATTTCAGAAATCATTTCAACCATGACGAAAAACAGAACAAGACAATTAATTAGTTCAGATAGTGAAGAGGAAATAGTAATTAATAATTCAAAAAGAGAGTTTTTTTTAAACATTAACTTAAAACACTATCCGGTTAACGACAGAACAAACATAGAACAAATTTCTTCAACTTATTCAAACATTTTTAACATTCTATAAACCATTATCCCTCGTTTTCAATAAACCTGTCAAACATTTTTCCCAGTTCCTAAGTTACCTATTCCCAAAAATACCCTTCCTTTTTCCTTTGTCCTTTTTATTGCCCTCTTTTGAAACAGGCCGCTCTCCCTTTGTACACTCACACCCACCATAATTAGGTGTTAGGGTTTACCTGTATCGTAAATTTTAATTTGTCGCTCAAGATACACGAATTAATTATTTTTCTGTATGATATTTGACATCTTTATAAAATTAGTTTTCTTTCTTATTGTCCTTCAATTGTGAAATTTAAAAACTAATGTTCTCTCTGGGAAATCTTTCCCGAGCTGATCAAACACATATCCGGCGAGGTCAGAAAAAAATGNTTTGTTTCAGTAATAACTCCCTGCCTCGTGACCCGAAACTTAGCTTACGTTACCTATGTAACTTCCCTACCTTTTCAGGAAAATCCAATTTAGTAAATGTTTTCTGGAGGCGTCTTCTGTCTACAGATCTAAGGATGCTGTGTATGTCCTTCCCTAACATAAACATTTGTCTCTTTATTTATATTCGGTCTGACGTCTTCTTACCTCATCTGGAATCAGTCTAGTACCTGTCTAGGCATTTTGACTAGTGGGCGAGGGGAATTTCACTAGCAGGAATTTATTATGGTGGAGTCTGGTGTTATATGATTTCTTAAAAGATATGTTAGCCCCAGAAATGTTTCGCATTTCATCTTGGAACGCCGCTTCACTATTGGACAAACAAGATTTGTTTTATTGCTTTTCGGTAGATTTTCTTAGATCTGAAAAATAAATAAAAAGAAAATGAATTGTACAACAATATTCGTCTTCAGAGGATGAAGATCCGCGAATAATAATATAGAAATGATTGATCCACCATACATCTAAAAATTGCGAAAGATTAAACGAAATTCGGGAAAAAGATATTGCACTAATATCGGAAATATTGTTCCTGAAAAAATTTAGAAAACAAAGATTGTGGTTGTCAGAATGCTTGCATAAAAAATTTCAATGAAGAAGAAAGAAGGAATATTTTTGAGAAGTTTTGGGGTTTGGCAGATTTTCACAAACAAAATGTATTACTTCACGAAGCTGTCGAGTGTAAAATTTTAGAACTAAGACGTCCAACAAATGGAAAAGGTTAACCAAGAAATTTTAGTTTTAGATATTTGTTACGTTCTGGAAACAGAAAAATTCCCATATGTAAAAAATTATTTTTGGTTACATTTCGAGTTAGCGAAGGACGCTTAAAAAGAGTACTAAACTCTACAAATGTGGGCAATAACATATATGGGAGGATGCTTGGATCATCAAGACAATTATTTGAAGAAGCGAAAAAGCATATTGAAAGTTTCCCTAATTTTGAATCCCATTATACCAGATCCCATATTCCTAATAGAAATTATTACATCCAGATCTAACTATCAGGAAAATGTTTAATTTATAAGAGCTTCACTGCAAGGAAAATGAAATAAAAGCCGTTAATGAGTGGACTTATAGGAAAATATTTAAAAAAGATTTTAATTTACATTTCCACCAACTGCGTAAAGATACATGCCAAAAATGCGACTTATTAAACATTAAAATTAAAGCATCGAATAACGACGAAGAAAAGAATAAACTCACCGAAGAACACGATGTCCATTTAAGACTAGCAGAATCAGCTAGAAATTCACTAAAACAAGCTCAGGAGCAAGTATCACGTAATTCCGATTATTATTTTGCTTTCTCGTTCGACTTGCAAAAAGCATTACCCTATCCCAAGCTGACTACCTCAGTAGCAGATTACAAATGCAATATGTATATTCTAAATTTTAGTATAAAAAAAAATAAATGAAAATAAAATAAACTTTATTCTGGGACTAACTGAGTCCCCTTGAATAACATAGGTGAATTTTACATAAGGCCTTTTCTGGCTCAAAAAATATACATATTATAAATAAATANAAATTATTTATAAAAGAAATAGTAAAAATTAAACAAAAACGTAAACAAAAATAACATTTCCTCGAGGCTGATGAGTTAATTATCTATAACAATATGACTGGGGAAAGAGAAAGAAAAAAAAAAAAACAAAAAACAAAAAAAAAAAACAGGGAGCTTATAACAGGTTTAGGAAAAAAAATGCAATGTGAAGTAATATTTAAAGAAAACACCAAATCACACTTTACTCACACTAATTCCATTATTTTACATACATATCACAAGCGCATAAAATTCATTCAATCATTAATAAGCAACAATCATAGTAAGGAAGATTCAGTTTGGATGGATAGAAGATGCTGAAAAAGGAGGGATTTAAAAATGGGAAGAGAAGAAGCACGTCGAATTTTTGAGGGTAGGGAGTTCCAAAAGCTAGCTGCCCGAGCTAGGAAAGAGCGGCGAAATGAAACAGTTCTATAAGAGGGAGTGTTAAGATCAGAGGTATGGGATCTAGTGTGGCGTGAACGGAATGAGGAGGTGAAGGTAAGGAGGTCATAAATGTATGAAGGAGAATGTGTGGAGACAGTATTATAAAGGAAGGAACCAAGGGAGTAAAGTCTGTGGTTGGAGGGAAACAACCACTTTAAATCTGTATACAGGCCGGTTACAGGGGAATTCCTAGGTGAGCCGAAGACAAACCTAGCGCAACAGTTTAAGAGACGCTTTAGTCTATCATCAAGCCCACCCAAGATGCTGCAATACACCACATAACAATAATCAAAGTGGGGGGGGGGGAGAATAAGTGAAGAAACAAGGAGTTGGTGCGTGGATCTGGGTAGGAAAAGAGCTGAGCGTCGGAATTGTTGGAGAGATGCAAAACAGCGCCGGGATATTTGGGAAATGTGAAGCTTCCAGGAGAGGTTCTGGTCAAAGGTTACACCGAGGTTTCTAACTGAGGAAGAGAAGGAAATAGGATTATTATTAATGGTAAAATTAGGTAGGGTAGGAAGGGAGCTTAATTGGGGAACGGAACCTAATACAATGGCCTTTGACTTTGCCACATTAACATAATCTATTTTGAACAGCCCAGCTACTGATTTTGTCGAGCTCGCTATCCAATATTAAATTGGATCAAATTCACAGCCACACTCAGTTCCGAAGGGGGAAAGGAATGGTAAAGTTGAAAATTGTCGGCATAAAGATGGTAAGAACAATACTGGATAGCGGCTGGGAGGTCATTAATGAAGGAACAGAAAAGGGTAGATGACAGATTAGAGCACTGAGAGACTCCTGCAGGAGTAGGGGTAGACCAAGAAAGTTCGGAAATATTGTATTGATTACAACAAAATATTAGACAAATTACAACAGCAAAATTTAAGGACATAATTGACCTATTATGATACATACCACCAGAACATCATGATTTCTTCAAATCCCTTTCACACGCACAAAATGTAGACGATTAGTAAATTGTTTTGTAATAAATTTGTTTGTTATTTTCTATGTTCTGTAATAAATTTAAAAAATGTTTTGAATCGCATAAATTATGTTTCCGAAGTGTTTTCAAAATATATAAAACAAATTCAGTATTGTTTTTTATTTGAAACATTAAATTATGTTGAATGGAATTGGGCACCTTCAAAATTTATAAGAATCTGGCTGTTAGTTTTGAAAGTGGCCCAACTACATTCTTGATAAGAAAACACACGTTATTTACTTAATAATTGCCACTATTTTAACAGGAACTTTAAATTTAATATCCTTATATACGCTTAAGCAGTATAAATCATTAGTATCCTATATTTTGTATATTTTTAAATTCATTGAAACACAACACTTTAAATATCTCGATTAGAAGAAAAATGGAGTTAGGCCACTTTCAAAATAAGCAGCTCATATTCTGATGTTACCAGTGAACCCACTTATTGTACAGGTGACAATAAAATCTCATATCAGAAGGGTTTTCAATAACTTTTTACAAATTTCTTATGTCTTAGCTTAGATAATTACCCAGGAGTAAGTTTGTGAGGGATCAGTCTACTACTCTGTTTCACCTTCCCTATGGAGAGAAGATGGCCACTAATAGCATTTTTTTTAACACACCACACTCTGGCAAGTTTGTTAGTACTTCTGAACGGATTTAAGATAATAGCTTCCTGCTGATCCTCATTAATATCAATTAATGATCGCCAGGAGCTCTTCTTACTTTTCATTGTATCTCCCCTGCTAAATTTTCAAACCAACAACGCGCAATTGCTGGTCAAGGATACCTTTGCTATCATATTTAATAATTTCAAGAGTTGAAACTGGAAATTTTTGTTTTCAAATTCACTAATTTGAGGCCTAACCAGGGTAGGATTTTATCAAAAAATAAAAGTTTGCCCAGAACCATAGATTTATATAATATGTAGACAGCCCACCCTCTTTGACCTAAATAGAGAAGTTCAAAAGAAGAGAAAGTATTGTATTTCAACCATGACATCACAAACATACATGAACTGAACAATTCTTCAAATCCACTTTCCTCTTTAGTTATGGCACATAGCATATCTCACTAAGGCAATAAGTTTTAGCCACTAAATGAGTTGTAAACATATCTTTATGGGATCACTAATACTGCACAACAAATGCAAACACAAACTAGAACACACACTGATTTTTTATTTGTCATTCCAGAGCACTAGAAATATGTAAGCAATAGAACCCATTCACACTCATTATTTATAAATCTACAATAAAAAAAAGTTTTTTTATAATCTAAGCATTTCTTTCAGTAAATATTAATCAAATTTTAAGCTTAGATTCTATCTAGAAATAATAACATATTTAATTTATTCTAATAATTATTATAATATAAATGTATAGCTTTATAATATAAATAAATCACTTTTAAAATTATGAAATACCAATAAAGTTACTTTATTCCAAAAGAACAACCAATAATATTATTTGTGTTATTTTATATTTGGGCTCATTTAAAACTGTATATTTATAATATAAATATAGACTTTTATTGAGAAAAAAAATTAACATTATTTAAAATATAACTCTTCATTAATATTTCTAGAATTGAAGCTTTAATTGTTACTGACAACCTACTTTAAATATGTCAGTCATATGAAACTCAATAGTCATATACACACATGCGGGCGCGCGCACACACACAAAATGAATTATGAGAAAATTATTGACATTGAAAATCTGAAGCCAAAGGAGCTAATATTTTTTTAATTTATTTATTGTTTACTTCAATGAACTATACTTTCTTCGTAAATTAGAATTTAAATTTGATTATAAATCTCTTTACAAGTAAAACAACTTTTGAAAGTTAATTTAAATACTGCACAGCAAATGCAAAATAAAATAAAAATATTTATTTTTTTAAATAAAGACTTTAGTTGTGGCATTTAATCCCACATAAATTATACATGGGAGATCCGGGTACAAGTCCCGGCTGAGGTAGTAAGATTTTTTTATTCTATTCTCTTGCATTTATTGTATAAAATAAAAATATATTTTAACTTAATTTCACATGTTATGTATGTCTGTGTATGGGCATATACACTTACCGATTAATAACAAATTCAGGTATATATTTCATTGTTAGAGACATTCCGACAGATTCTAAGCAACAGGTTCGTCCCTGGGCAGATTTCTGAGTGAGACCATCAATAGCTTCCATCAGTTTTTCCTCAAAAATATCATTTTGTGCCTGATCATCTGGTTCATCAGTTCCTAGCATATTATTTACACAATAAATAAATGTTACACTATTGTATACACACATGCATACCCGATACATTGCTCCAATGTGCAAGCATGCACAAGCACTCACACACAAATAAAAGATGAAATGAACTCAAAGTTAAAAAATTTTAACAATTTAAAACTTTAAATTAAAATTAGTGAATTTTCATACAACTTGGGAAGAATTTACTAGTGAGGACTAAAAATACAATAAAGGAAAAACATTAATTAAAATTTTAAAAGAATAACATTCCTTACTAAGAAAAAAGTTATAGAATATAAACATTAGAAAATTATATTTCACACCTATTATATTCTATAAACTTTTTTGTAACAAAGATATTACAATTATAAATTATAAATAAATAACTATTAAAACTTTTCAAAGATTTAAACATTTTTTTAATGGTTAATTTTTATATACAAATATCTTTGGAAATTAATGTGTCTAAATGAAAGTAATAAATAAGTGTTGAATAATAAATAAACCTCAAAAAGTCTACTAACAACCATGTTGTAGTAACTAAAAAAGAAATATGAAAATGTAAAGAAACTATTTTAAAATAAGATTTTTTTTTAAATTTATACGTACTGTGGCAAATTTATCCAATTCAAAGGTTTAAATAGAACACCTACTTTGCTCTTTAATTTATATTTTTTGTATGACTGAAGCTGAGGGTTTTGGAATTTGTCCCATCCTCAGAACAAAGGAATTTTTCTGAGGAGCATTTGACTCCTAAAGTAACATTCAAGAAAGATAAAGACATGTTTACTACCAGTTGAGAAATTCCTTCAGGAACTGCTTTGCCAATGACATTAAAATAATCCTCTGGGATCTCAATACACAAGTTGCCCATAGGAGTTTGCCTTCTGCATAAAATTGGAGCATACAGTTTACAGAGATCTTCTAAGGTCTTTTAAGAGGGTAGAACAGACCCAGAAGTCCTCAAGACAACTTGAATGGTGTGGAGCCACCTGGATGAAGAGATGAAGTAAAACAACAATAAAAAAGCTAAAGTACAACTTCATCTACTAAGGTAGAACTTTACGATTTGATGGCTTCAAACATGGACTGTAAAGGTAGCTGTATAATCTCATGGAAGAATTAGGAAATGATTTTATAATCTGTCCTCTTAATTAAAGGGAGATCATATAGACTACCTTGGTGAGATAGTCCTCCTTTCAAGCACTTACAAAACCTCTCTTATCTATCTTTAAGAGACTCGTATCACAAGCTGATCAAATTGACAAATACCACACTGAATTCTAAAGAGGCAGATCAAATCAACTCGAATGAGTGCATGAAAGTTATTAACACATATCATTGTTTGAACTTTGTCTGAGAAGGGAAGCAGGAATACTCAGAAACCCTGATGAATTCTTCTAGGCCCTCCTCGACCCTTCCAAAAAGTTATAAAAGCAGCTCGCCAGCTTTCCTCCAAGTCAGTGATAAGTTAGTATTACTCAGTGGCAGATTCCGTGTTGATACGAGCTGATCGTAGCCTCTGAAGTGCCAGTAACAGTGAAGTGATAATTGGCAGTGAATAACAAGTTATCTTTTGATTAGCTGTAAGTAATTTATATTTTCTATTTATTTATGTTATTAGTAAGGTCAGTAGGTTAGGTTGTAATTAGTAGAGGTAATTATTTGTTATATGACATTAACTTATCCCTGTTCTTCATTATTGATCCAAAGCCCATAACAATAACTAGTTCTTTTCAGTTAATTTAAACTTTCTTTAATCCAGTTAACAAATAACAAGCAACAAGCTATTACCAATGTATAAAAATGGACAATTTTTATAAAATGGTATCTAATACTTACCATCATCTAGATATGTCCCATCTGAGTTTAAACTGATGATGCTATTATTGTCATTCAAGGAATCTTCATCTGATGTACCAATGACCTCAACTCGTCCCTTACCCCCTTAATAGAAAAAAACAAACAAATATATTACTTCTTTCCATCAAGACTACTTAAAATTATACAATATATTAACATATGCCTATCTAAATTGTGATTTTTTTTAAATTGATTTATTAAAAAGTATTTCTTTTAGGTGAAGCAAATTTTCAAAACCTGTTGGTTTAAATTTTCAAGATGAATATAAATAAAGTCTGCCATGCATGAGATGTGTAATCTTAGCGGATTTTCCATGTTCACAAAATTGATATAAGTAATAATAAAGTAGTTGACAGATTAAATTTCAAGTCAGAGAGAACAATGACCTTGAAGAGAAAAAAAAAGTATAACCACTAAGCCTTGTTTTAGACTGGACAGAAAAGAAGGATAGTGTTCACTTTTTTTTTTTTTTTTTTTTTTTGCTACATTTGTATATTTATTCTAACATATTAAAAGCAAGCATTTGATTTAAAAATTTTATAGAACATAAACTTTAGAAAAATAACATTTAAACCTTTTATGTTCAAAAATTCTGGTACCTCAAATAATAACTAAGAAATTGAAATTATAAATTTTGGTCTACCTGTTAATTCCCCTTTTTCAAAATGTACATAAGAGTAAAGGCAGGATTGCTAAGACGACTAATCGAGTGGTAACGAAGATGGTTATTAGATTTGATATTCCTAAATACTTTCTTAACATATGAATTTTGTTAAACTGTAAAAGTCAGAAAATTAAATTTTATGCAGAGTATATATCCATGTTCAGAATTGAGAACATCATGAAAGTCTTACGAATTACCATTGATTATTACAAATGATCAATTATAAAATAAAAAACCTAATAATAAAAATAAACACCTAATATATTAGGGAAAATCATTTATAGTTCTTGGACAACTAATTCTAGAAGTACCAAGAAATGCATGAGTATGATGTCTAGTGTAGGTTGCAAAAAAATTATAAGTTCCAGTACACATTAACTCTTCATCTGTGCTAGATGTGCCATAGAATCTAATTGTACAATTTCTTTATTTTGAATCAGGAACTCTATATGATGTAATATAATTAAAAAGTTAAATCAGATGTGCCAGATTCAATACTTTTGCTCAACATATGGTACAGTTATGGAAGGCATCAATAAATGAATAAAATTACAGCCATGACACTATAATAATGTCAACTCTAGAGATTATTTTTTATTGAATATTTTTTATGACAAACATGAGAGATATAAAACAAATAATTAGTAATAAGATAATTAATATAACATACAGAAACTACTTTATTAAAAAAAAAAAGGTAATATAATGACAAAGAGTGGATAACTTTTCCTGTTGATTAATCCAGTTCTTTAAAACCTTGATGAAAGATTTGTTAAGTTCTAATTACTCAAAGCTTATAAATGGTCTGTCATTAAGTAATTTATGAAAAATAACATGAGTACTTTAAACATCTATATAAATACAAACTTATAAACTTAATTTGTATTTCATATAAACAACTAATTTACAGTTAACCAGTTAAGGTATTCATTTCACTAATGATATAACATATGGAACACAATTACATAACATCACACACACACACACACACACACACACACACACACACATATATATATGAAAATAAATAAAAGTCAAAAATTAGCAATTAATATTATGAAATATGCACAAATCAGAGGAAAGTTCATTATATATTAGTAATAATAGACATAGAATTACAAACATTCATTAAAATAAAAGTCAAAATTAACACTTATTAGGCAAAGAATTGAAATCTAATTAAGCTGAGAGTAAAAACATTACATCTCAAAGAGAGAAAAAAAGGTGCAATGAAAAACTAAAAAAAAAAAAAAAATGCATTATAATAATGGTATTTTAGGATTACCAAAGAGATTGATCTTAAGGTGAAAGTAAGACCAGGAGCAGTTAGGGAAAAGGTTCATGATGTTAACTATTATGAACATACTACTTAAAAAAAAAAAAAACTTTTATTGGAAATAATAATAAGGGACTGAAACCCTGAAAGTAAATTTTTCTGCCCAAGTATGGAGATAAAGAAATACCAAAAACGCATCAACTTTATAGAGTTTTAAACAATACAGAAAATCAAGTAAATAACAGAAAAACTTAAATTTTATGTGAAAAGACATATTATGCAAAAAAATAAGGACCAGGAGAGAATAAAAAATACTCTTGATGCAACAAATCTTCTAAAAAGCTTTTCTAATAGAAATGGTTAAAATGATGTTCACTAAAGGCAAATAAGCCTCTAAAGAACAATGTAGAATTAATAAAATATTTAGAATGATATTTAAGGAAATATTGAAAATATAATAACTGATCAGCCTTGAAACTTGCTTGCTCAATGCAACCTTGGTCTCTTAAATGTCATTAACTCCAGTCACCAAAACTATTTCAGAAAATGACGTAATTTGGCATAAAGTTTGAAGACTAAGTTATTTAATAAATGATAATAAAATTGGACTATTCTTACCCAGTGATTTTCCTTTCTTCTTTCCCTTAGGCATATTACACTAAATTTTGAAACACAATTTCCTAATAAAACACTTGATCAAGAATATAGTATTTGCAATTTACAGTTTTTATACCATATATTAAACGATTTGTAATACAAATGAAAAGACTTAGGAAAACTCATAAACATTGTGAACCAAGTAAGTACGAAGCCAGCAAGCGCCAAGCCAGCCAGCTAAGATGTGACTGAAAATGGATCGAGGCGAGGGAATTCCCAGAATTACTTTCATTTTATTATTGGTGATGTACTTATATTTTAAATAGTCTAAGATTTAAAAGATAAACTTTATTTAGTATATATTTCATATGTTTTTTTTCTCACGTATTTACAAAAATATTTGTATTCCCAAATAATGAAATTTCAATAATCACAAGTAGGTGGCACTGGTTCGGGATGTTTATCTGTTTGGAAGGTAAATTCCTTGCTTTAGCTGACATAAAAAATTTTTTATTATATTATTTTCTCGTTAAATATTTATTTCGTAAAGCTATTACTATAATAGCTTTCTATTTACTTACATGCTACTTTGTTTATAATTTTTTTTAATCTCTGTAATTTGATATAACAATTTTAGATGCTGGGTTTTAGCTTCATTAAATGTTCTAATATCCTTAAATACACTAACTTTCTTCGAAAAAACGGCATTTTCCACAGAAAAATTTCGAATTTCAGAGGATCCTTTTATGCTGTGAATAGACCAACCAAGCATTCTGATGGTATGTTATCACTGATATACAAAATTTGTCCACTTTCATATTGCCTAACTTTTATAGTTGCCAAAATTAGTCTAAAAAAAATATTTTGGTTTCTCCTGATTATGTAATTATTATTGTTTTGTACATAGAAGATTTCCTGTGTTTCATTGAGGATGAACTTAATTAGGGGTTGATTTGTCTTAAATTTATGTTAACTTATTTTTTTATTGGGTGGAGTTATTTTAAACCAACAATAAGGTTAGGTTGAAACTCTTTACACTTGAAGCAAATCTTTCATTTATTTCAAACTAGCTAGCATAACGTGTCCTTAGTTTAAATTTATAATTAAGTAAAACTTTAGTATATCCAGTACTTAAAATCTTTCTTGGTTGATTTTCTCACTTGTGTTAAACCCCAACGATTTATTTTCCCTTGAAAAACTTTTATGGACACATAATATGTGATGTGGCTACATCATATTGATGTGACAAAATGGTTAACAGTTTTGGGGTATACTAATTAAAATGTATTTCTAGTATCACTAAATTTATACTTATTAATATTAATTTATTATTATTAAAGGAACTAGTACAAATTAAAATTATGCTCATACTATAACAATGTGGTATATGCTACTTTAAATATAGTCTTAAAAATGACACTGATAGTAATTATTATTATGGGAAAATTGTCGGCTGATGTAATAGCTGTAGAGCATAAGATGCCGGTTGTACTCATTCTGAATTTTTGGGGGGAAAGCTAATTTAGTTGAAGTAGAATATCCTTCGATGACAATCTGGGAAAAACCATTGCAGAGAAAGTGAAGAAGTTTGAAAAGCTAACTATAGACCTGAGATATCTGTATATACTAGATTTGGAAAGAAAGCAGTCATTCATAATGTCAGTGTATACTTGTGGTCATGAAGAGTCTAGATAACCAAGTAAAAATAATTGGAGATGCTCAAAATTTGGCTACTCTAGTAGAGAGCCTCTTTTATTGGTAATAGTAAGATACATGATCATCCTGATGGAGGCATGAGACAAGCATGCCACAACTATTCCTGCAGCGCATCAGTCTTGCACCCAGATCCTTCGAGAGCCAATTTTATACCAGTCTTTTCATAACAAAATGGAGTATACTCATACATGAGCATTAGAATGTTCAAGGAAATTAGGAGATACTGTTAGCAAAAAATGATAGCCCAGATTTTTTTTGGCATAATTTCACTTTCTTTTTTATCTGTCCACTCTAGAATTGTCTGAATTTTGGAGAAAGATTAGGGGGGAAAAAAGGAATATTAAGCATTGTCTATTAAATGGAAGCTCCATTAGTCACTGATTAAAGTGAAGTTGAAATCTTTATAGCCCATTTATGGCATTCAGGAGAAAATAAGACCAGTGATAAGACAAAACGTTGGCAGATAAATAAATAAATACATTCTTCTAATTTTATATATATATATATATCAATCTTCACCAAACCCTAACAAATTCTCTACTAATAATCTACAAGTTCAGAAAATTCTCCATTTGAATAAGACCAATGATTTCACAACTATGTCAATCGATGTGGGTATATTTTATCCTCCAAGCCCAAAGAGCATTCAAATATTTCTTAAGCACTAGTACATACAAGGCATGTACATTATTATTATGAGTGTATTACAAATTTCATCAACAATTTTAGTACCATAACTAGGGTTGAACCTTTCCAGAATTTATGTTAATGTAAAAGTCAAAGACATCGGAATCAATTTATTTTTTAAGTAAAAAGGGGTTCACCTGAACCCCTTCCTGTTTTACTATTTAACATAAATTGAGTAGAAAATCTTACAAGCCTGTAAGGAAAAATATAAGAAGTTCAGTTCACTTTGAATTGTAGACAAGGGAAGAGGGTCTGGCCTGCTAAACTCTCCTGAATTTTATGCATCTTCCATAATGTGCATTCATTAAAAATAAATATTTAAAAAAAAAACCTGAAAATTAATTCACTAGGGTTACTATACCTATTGAAATCTGTCTTTTTTGGTATTCTGTGCCCTTATGGTAAGAACTTTTGACAGTATGTTTGCCATCTTCTGTCCAATGCCTATTCTATCCATCTACTCTTCTAAATGTTCAGTATTGGTTTCCATTAATTAAATTATTCCATAGGTGATCAGATTTTCCCAGTCTTATGGATTTGTCAGATAGGAAGGATCCTGTTTTTCTTTTGTCTTTCTCGTTGAACTATACCCTAGTGTGTTATCAATAATCTGGCTAGAATTATTCATATTCTTTTCCATAATATTTTATTTTCTGAGGTATCAAATAGCCTTTAATTTTCCATATCAATTGTAATGTGATTTTTTTGTTATCAATATAACTAAAAAAAAAAAAAAAAAAAAAAAAAATGAAGGAAATTTAGAAAATTTGAATCAAAATTCCAGAGAAGGAATGAGAGCTTCCATTTCGTTCATCTATTGATAATTGCTTCAAGATAAGATTTTTAGGACTGGGGATCAGAGCTCGGTTGGATAGGATTTTGATAATGTGAAAGAACTAGCCTATTGGAAAAAGGAGTGAGCGGGTACTACTTTTTATACAGACATAACATTAGTGTAGCTCACTGCTTAGGATATGAAGATGGGTGTTGGTTGAGGTGAAGAGGTGTGACTGCTTGTGGCCATTCAGAGGGTTATGGTTGTATGGACCAAAAGTGAGATCCAACTGGCTCTTTGGATAATAATAATAGTGATTTGTTCTAGATTTGTATGATAGCTGAAGCAACTTCCTACCTTTTAGCCTCCATTGCCCAGTGAACCCACCCAGTTCCAATGCCTTATGAACTGACAACTGAGTGGTTTTATCATGGTTGTCATGCCTTTCTGAAGCTGAGTTTGTACTCCACCTTTTCACCAATTTGGAGAAAAATGTATTAGTGTGTGACAGTATACCTGTGACACTGAGAAATGTCCTTATTTCTAGGTTCTTCAATCTTAATTGAGTATATGATATTTTTTCTTTAAATATTTTTGCTTCTTTTTTTATGTCCTTGTAAAACAAAGAAAGAGGCAATTTAATAACTGAAATGTTTCACATTATGAACTTTTTTCACATTGTAGCTCTTGACTTTTAAAGCATTCATAATATCTTCTGAAGTTGTTGAATGGTGGATGTTCTAACAACATCTCGAAAAGCTTCATCTTTCTTAAGTTAATAACAAAATCGAAAGCCTTTCTGGCTGGCAGTTCTGAGTCTACAAAGCCTGGTTCACTCCTTTAGCTCTTCAACTAAAAAAGCAACATGGTTGAAAGTTGGTCGGCCTACTGGGAACCCTGAAACCCTGACTAATTTCTCCACCATAAGAAGAACAACCATTTTAATAAATTTTTTTTCACCAATTCCATAAGGTATAAGATTTTTGTGATACCAAAGTTAGTACATTGACATTGTGCATAGTAGTTATTGCTTTCGTCCTGCCTGTAGTGAACTTAAGTAACATCATGGTTCTAAATAGTATTCAAGTATGCCTTACAACTTTTGACCTTATTGTTATGAAAATAGCATTACTGCAAGACTCTTTATCTTAGAAGAATTCTTTTACAAAGAGAACATCCTTGTGGCATATATGTCTGAAACATATTTTTATTCTGATATTAATTTACGGGGGAGGAAATCAAGAGTGAGCTTGAAGATGAATACTGTGCAGAGAAATCCCTCTAGACTTTAACTCGCCTGATAAAGTAGAAGAAAACAAGAAGGCTCTGTCTATGCAGATAGCTCCAGGAACAATCAGACACCAAATTTTGTGTTGATAATCCTACTCAGAAAAGTAAGAGGAATAGTTTATCTTATTTGTGCTTATAATTCATCTATTATTTTTGGGTACTTCCCTGAAACTTAAAAGAACGCAATTGTGACTGCAATGTACAAACAAGTTACAACTAAGTTGTTAAACTAGAACTAAGACTCTAATAAGTCTTCATCCTGTTGAAGATATTCGAAAAATCCATCTACAAAAGACTTTTGGACCTCTTAACACAATCGAATGCCACCTCATCCAACCAATTTGAATTTCAACTTGGACTCAACTGTACACTAACTACAGAGTAGTTGAATATATTGTAAAACAGTCTGGGAAAAAATATTTACATTGCGAACTTTCTTGGTGCATATTCTGCTTTCGACAAAGTATGGTGTAATTGGCTCCTGTTCAAGTTAAAAAAACCTTGGGCTATCTTGAGTACCTACTGTAATTTTTTTAATGAGCTCTGAAGGATAGGACTTCTAAGAGACCAACCTATTCATCCCTGATATTTCAAGGAGCTATTTAATACTTAATACTATAAGTCTTTTCCTATTTAAGTTTTGTAGTGGTCTACTGAAGATACTAGAGGTACTCTAAGCTCTACAATTTATTTAGTTTGTGAATAGAAGCCCAGAAGTTGGTTTTATTCTCATATGATAAAAATGTTATAAAACATAAAAGTTAAGCAAATATTTTTTATGTTATATAATTATGTTTTTCACAGTACCAAATATTATTTTCAAAAATTAATAATTTTTCAATTTGGTCTTCTTTTTATCCCCCCTCTTCGTAAAAGAGGGGGGATAAAAAGAAAAAAGAAAATAAAAAGTCAAAACTATTGTGGCCCTAAGTTCTACTTAATATTCCTTTTTAAAATAGAATAATATTATCTTATAGAAGGTAAACAGACAGTATTTAAATAGCTTTCTTCACAATGAAGCCTGCATAGCTCGATTTAATCAATTTTTGTTAAAAACATATTCTATTTTTTCATTATTTAAAACATTAAGGCTTGCTTTACTCTCCCAGGTTCAGAAATTGATTCAAATTGGGAACTTCTTTCACCTGAAGGCAGTAACATTAGGTTTTTTCTGCCTGGCAGTGTTGGGCCAGCTGGACATGATGACATCTCATTATCTTTTATGACATCTTCTGTAAGTGCTTACATTTTATAAATATTTCTGATAAGCATTCATCCAATTAAGGCTCATTTTATTATTCTATCGATTATTACATGTTTCAAGGTTTATCCACAATATTCCCAACATTTATGAATCTCTAATCACTAGATCATCAAAATATACATCTTTATATATTGTCTACAGGTGAGGAGAAAGAACCTCTCCCTGAGAGCTTTCTCTGTTCATGCAGTAAATGCTCCCATCCTTGTGATAATGTGACAAGTTTAAGCATTCCTTTTTACCTATTCATACAGGAAGGGTCTTGTTCCTCTATTTTTTATAGGTATTTCTATGGCATCATGCAAGGTGCTAGGAAAGAGGCACACTATATCTAAAAATGCTCATAAAGCTATTTCTTTTGATCTTAAGGCATGTTGTTCCTTTTTGACTACAAAATGCAACCATTGTCTACACTCATTATTCGCTATTCACAATATATATATTAATAGTATTTACATAATAATTTTTCATATTATTTTTATGAAGAGTGTAAATAAATGCTTGGGTCCTTCACAAGACTGACATGTATATGACACGTGAAATCTAGATTTAGTTATCCTGGAGCAGGAGACTTTCTCCTTCCGTTACCATCATTGCACTAAAGAATGCCTGAAATTTATGCCAAAGCATAAACAATAAAACTTTTTGGTTATTCAATCTGTTTTTATTTTTTTAACTTTCAAGACCGAATCCTTAACCAATCTCTCCTAATTAAGTTTGATAGTCAACCAACTATCTTCATGTTAGTCTTTGCTGAGTTGATGAGCATTGTTTTTGACCCTAGATAAATATTTATAATTAATTACTTTATTTGTTAAGAAAAAATCTTGAAAATTAACAAATGCTCGGGACATTGTTTTAAAACATGAAGTAATGAATAAAATAATGAAATTTGAAGATATTGATAGACATTTATTTTTACTCATAGATGCTAAGACTGCTGGTGGTATAAATTCTCTTATTTCAAAAATTAATTATTTTTCAGGTTCGCAGCTGTCACCTTAAAGACTTTAAACTTGAAGCTTTAGAATGCCCTGTGTTACTTCGGGCAGGTTTGTCTTTTATCTCATTCCTTGTAGTATTTCTATGATCATGAGAGGCATTAATTGAATTTAAAATTTTATAAATTATTTTAATAATTTATAAAATCTTGATGAAGTAATAAATTCTGTCATTTATAATTATATCAATACATATGGATCACTTCAGATGACTTCATCAATCAGCCATGAGAAAGGCTTCTTATTTGGCTTGCTGAAGAATATTGAAACCCAAATGCTTCCTAAATCCATCTTATTATAGGCATTTTAATTGTATCTTAGGCTCTAATTATCATTTTAAAAAAGCACTTGGCCTGGTTTTATATGCAGACATGCTCCTTCATAATAGTTACTTGAAATTTATGTTTGATGTATTTATTTCAAATCCGTTAATTAAAAAAAATCAATTTTTTTTTTTTTTTTTTTTTTTTTATCATTTTTATATGTCTACTTTTCATGTAGACAAGTTTGGTTTGAGCCAGTTTGACTAATACATCTGATTATCCTAAATATACGGTGCTCTGTTTTCAAAATAAATTATATTTACTATTATTACTGAAAAAGTCTAAAAGAAAAAAAATGTCTTCGGTGGATGCTGCCCATTCTTATTCTTATCTTATTCTTGATTTTAATAGACCTGAAGAAGACCATGAGGGATTCTATTGAATTTTTTAAGACATACTTTCTCCCATAAATTCTCACTATTTAAATTGTTGGAAGTGGTGCCACCTTCTCTTCTCATGCGATTGTCGTTGAATGTTATTTTTATTTTCTTCTTTGTTTTTCATTGTAACCAAATTACAATTTCTTTTTTTTTTTTTAACTGAATGCAATAAATAAATAAAATTATTTAAATTGAAACAAGTTGTGTCATTTTAATTTAAGAAACAAATTAATGAACTAAAATTCTTGGGTCTGTTTTTTAAACAATAAATTCCTGTATGTAGTTCACAAGCATGTATGATTAACAAAATAGTTGTTAAAGTTATTGTTTTTAAACAATGATATAAGAATTTACATTAAATTCAGTGAGTTATATTCATGAAATGTTATGAAAGATATTATTAAAACCAACAACCTATTTTTAACATATTTCTCATAAGGAAATCGAGATATTCGCGTTAATACCATGATAAAACTTTTAAATTTCCTCGGATCTTCTCTTATACTATATTAGAAAAACTAATAAAATTGGTCTGCTAAAAGTTTCAATTATTTATGGTTGGCTGTATGCACTCTAGTCCCTGCTAATTAAAAATAATGAGACAAAATTATGTATTTAAGTTTCATTTTGCAAACCAATAGATGATTTTATCTGAAATCATCTGAGTGAGGGGGGGTCCAGGCAGAAAGCAAAATTTGAAATCTTTTTCAAATATCTTTGTTATTATTTACATTAAAAATTTTTTTTTAAAAATAGGTGTAAAATGCCCTTATAAAACATTGGTGTTCTCGAACATTAAAAAAAAAAAAAAAACTTTTATCTTCCAGAAAAAATCTTTACTTCCAGCTTTGGGCGGGAAACCCTTATTATTAAAATATAAAGACTAATGTCAGTATTTAAGCTTTTTTTAGTAAGTCCTTGAATGTATTCATTTATATTTGAAGTGTAATAAGGGGGAAGCAGGAGGTTCAGAGGAAGACCAAAATTTATAATAGTAATATCTTTGTTGTTATTTCATTCTTGATAAACTCTATAGATGATGATAATAGGTGTAAAATATAATTTGCTTTTATTTATGTTCTATAACATTTTTATGAAAAACAATGATTAAGGAAAAAACGATTCTATCTACAAGAGTTGAGCTCTTCCCCCTCTCTACCTTCCCAGCCAGTCAAGAGGAAATTTATTGGTCCTACCTTTTATGATTTTGTTTTCTCTTGCTAGTAAATTTAATTACTTCATTTACTCTTATTTATATCCCTCTTTAATGATGGGATTACACAGCTCCTGCAGGATGGACTTTTTTATATATATAATGATTTGCGGCCAATAAATAACTAAATGGCTAAATAAATAATCATATATTGTCTAAAAAAAATTTACCAAGATCGAGAAAATTCTATGATAAAAAACAAAAATTATGTGAATTATTTATTATTTTATTTCTATGCTGAGTTGGAGGTGACTTTCTATGCAATTTTTTTTAATTTAAATGAAAATCTAGCTCCACATAAATATTTTTATTATTCAAGGTCTTAATGTTACTACATCATATTCAGGATCTGTTTTGTCTCAGCTCAGGCTTCTTCCACTGACTTAGATGATTTTTTGGAAAGGCCTCGAGTAATAAAAATAATTAAGTGAAGCTAGAAGACTTTCACTAAAATTTAAAAAAATTAATATTTTTAGATTAAAAATGAATAAATTTACCAATTTAATGTTTTTCATTTATGATATTCCCACTACTCATAGCTTGAACACTGTGAATTAAAAATCATTTATTTGAAATACAAATGATAAAGGTATAGTGATGTCCATGAAATAAGAAATTAAATTTTTGAAGCCTGACCATTTATGCAATTTAAGCAGTTGAATTTAATTTATATGAATATATATAAATTAAATTCAACTGCTTAAATCTCAATTTTAAATTCAACTCCTTACTATGCAAGGTATAACTTTGTTTAGGAAGGAGTGACCTGCAATACAAATTTCTTCTCAGTAAGTTTGTCATTATATTTTTATAATTTTAAAAAGTAATTTTGTTATGAAATCCATAAAATAGGAAACATGCCTATTACATTTGCTTAAATGAACAACACGAACCATCTATTTCCAGGATAACCATTGAAAATAAAACAAAAAGTAAAAGAAATGGTGCAAATGCTATGTGGATGGCTGTAATAGTTTGGCTGTTGGCAGTATTAAACATTTATCTCTCTAAGTGTTGTCGAATCAAGCTCATGAAATGCAGGTCATTCTAGAAAAAGGTAAAAACCAAATTACAAATTTCATCTGAATCAACTGAATTCAACTGCTAGTGAGGAATTTTATGTGCTGTACTTATATACTAAAATATAATATATATGTTGTATCCATTTCTACAAAATATAATTTTATATGAATTTGAGCCATGAAGTGTAAAGAGTGTTTGCTTTAGGTTCAAAAGCTTTAAAAATTTATCTTTTTTATTTTTATTCTATTTTATTGTTTTCATACAATTCCCTAAACGATGTTGCGCCTTTTTAAAAAAAACTTATTGTACAATTTTTTATCTCTTTGTTTCTGTTGTACCTCCAACAGTTATCCCGTTAATTGATGGTTTTGTTAGTAACTATATGAATTCAAGCAAATGTAACAGCCATGTGTTTGCTGTTCTGTTTGTTTCTTAGCTTCTTATCTAACTTGTTGGAGTATAAGCATAACAAAAATCTAACCTGAAAACTAGTGAAATGTTTTAAATGAATTCTGATTAAAAACTAATTATAATATTATTATTATTATTTTGGCCAGAATTTCAAACCTTTCTCAGGACTGTGTAAAAAAAAATTATAGGCTTAACCTGTTGTATTTTTCAATGGAGTTTATAAGGGTTACCTCTTTTCATCTACTATTAATTAATTATTTATTTATTTTTACCTATCATTCCCTTTTATTATCTCTTTATAAGTGTGACATTTTTTTTTTTTTTTTTTTTTTTTTTTTTTTTACAGACCTTGGAATCTCATTTTCTTTTATGTTTGCAACATGTTCTGCCCATCTGTCTTTCAAGGCAGACAAATTGAGAAATCTTGGACCTTTGTAGAGGGAGGCTGTCTCCAATCTTGGCTCCCGAAATTGCCCCCACATACAGTGTGCAAAATTTTCTGCTTATGAATAAAGAGAGCTTGTTCATCCTATTTGATTACCGTCCTTATCTCCACATCTTAAGTGATCACTGGGCAGATCAGGATTTTAAATAAATTGTAAATAAAGAACTTGGTGGCACAAGATATCAGCTTGATCCTGAAATGTCATTGAAGGCCAAATAAACATTGGTTGGATTTTGTAATGTGGCCCTGTATTTCCATTGATATGCCATTATTTTTTTTTACTAGACTGACAAAGTTGGGAAATTCCACAACCACTTGAAAACTGTGAACTTACTTTCTTGGTCCCAATTGCTGTCCAGGCACTTGGTCTTAATTGCATTCATCAGGAGACCCATTTGTTCCGCAGGGAGACAAAAGCCTCCACTACTGGTCTTAATGATCTTTCAGCAATGTCCAGATTGGCTGCATATCCTAATAATTGAACTGACCTGTTCATGATAGTGCCTGTTGTCTGGATCTCTGCATTGCTACTTCTAGGGACAGATAATATAAATAAAAGGCAGGCCACTGTATTGCCCTGTTGTTCGCTCACATTGGATGTCAATGGGTCAAAGCTTATACCCTCACGTAGCACTGAAGTCCCTTTATGACTATATAGGCTCTATTTAGTTGTCCTTGGTTAATGCTTTCATAGGCACAAAATTGTTAAATATCCTTCAATTCTTTTATAATGTGATACCCATTTTTATTGAAGGCATCATGAAGGCTGTGCTTACCTATCGTTGTAGAGAAAAGCTTTCTCTACCTACTTTTGCATCATACCCAAAAACTATAATTTTGATGTCAAATTTTGGGCATTGATTGATTGTTCACTCTAGAAGATCATAAAAGTCATATTTGTCTGCCTCCCGTGCTGATTTTATGGGGACATGGACAATAAATATAGACTAGCCTGGAATCTGCCCCTCATACTAGGATCAAGTAGGTAGGATTACACAAAGCCTAAGGCCAATGGGTTTGAAGTCTTAACTAATCTACGGAGTCTTTTACCAACAATAAAACCAGTGCTGTAGTGGTACAACCTTTCGTGATCACTGTTTTAGGTGGTGTGCTGTTTTTTTCTCAATGGATCCAGCTCCTGGCCAACGAATTTTCTGAAGAGTGGCTTTGTCGAGATTTCGTCTGTCAAATTCTAACACTAAGTGCTCTTACCTTTATAGACTTAGAACACTCCATATTCTGAGATTAAAAGTCTTAATATTTTGGTGAAGCTAATTTCAATTCAGGGTGTCATTGGGTTCACCAACTATATTTCATTCTGGAACTTATTATTAAAAAAAGAAAATCATTCAAAGTACTAAGCCCACAATATATTTTTCAATGAAATATGCTCCTTGACAAACCTCTCCACTTTTGTCATAATGTATTCACCATTGAAATTCCAAGTAGGGCCAAATCATGGAAGAAAAAAAATGTTTTTTTTTTTTTTCAAAATTTTTAATGTAAATTTATTTATTTAAAATGGATACTCATGTACTGGTTTGATACATGGCCTTTTGCCACTTTTTTAAAGCCATTTTTCCATCACTATAGAATTTCTGAGATTTCTAGGCAAGTAATATGTACAATTTGTATAACCCTTTTTTGGTGCCAGCTTTATACCATTATGAGTTCTGCAGAGAATAAAACTAATGGTAGTAACACAGGGTGAATGCTAGGCTATATATATGGTGGATACATCAAAACTTTTTTTTTTTTTTTCAGCCAAGCTCTCTTAATTTTTGTTGAGTTTAGTTATGGTATGGAAACAAAACCTTTCTAAGTGATAAATTTTGGCTTTTTTCTTGTATTTTTTACTTAAGTTGGTGACAGCAGACAGTTGAGTGTTGTGACTTGACCAGGTTTAAGCAGCTCAAAATGAACAATCTTTTGCTATTCAAACTCTAACACCTATCTAGGCTTTGCCACGATTTGTGATGCTTCTTTGGGTTTTTGACCACATACATTTTTCACTCATTATTTTCATACATGATCCACTTTTCATTACCTTTAATAAATTGTTTAAAAAATGGCTCTGTTTAGTTTCATATATTGTTATACACAATTTGCTCATTGATATAGTCCTATAAGACATTTTTTTGGTTACCCCCTTACAACACAACTTTCAAGAAGCTATTTTTATTGGAAAATTAAATTTGGACTCACTATAGGATTAGGAAAAAAATGTATTTTATTTTATCTTAATAGATGGCTTTATCGTTCCTCATAAAAAAAAAGAAGGATATCAAAAGAAGCTCAATTCTTGTGTTTCACATGAATTAACAGAAAAGAATGTAGTGAACTGAGTTTTCATTTGTGAATCGCTGCTGAATGAATTGTGAATAAATTTAATGAGAAATATAGGCTAGAAAATTTAATGCACCCACCATATAGCCTGAATCTTGCCCCGTCTGACTATCTTGGTCATTCTCAACAAAACTTTTTTAATACAATGATTAATAAGTCCAATAATTCGTAAACACAAAAGAGGCTTGTGCAAATCTCATGGCTCAGTTTTTTTCAGGTCTTCGATCAAAATGGTACATTTATCTTTGATGAGAGTTTTAATTTTACATAAATAAATTTGGTTTGAAAAAAAAAAATTGTTTTTTCCCAACTTCACATATTTATTTTATTTTAATATTTTTGCTTGATATAGTCTATATAGAATTTCATTTGTGATCCCTTAATAACAAAAAGGTTGCATCAAGGAACAAATTTCTTTGAGAAATATATTTCGGACTTAGTGCTTTTTTTGTGTGTGTGTGTGTGTGTGAGTGTGTGTGAACCAATTATGATGTAATATTAGTGCCAAAGAATAAATTTCAATATTAAGATTAATAACAATTCTAACATTTTGGATCATTATTAGTTGGTTTTGCAGGTCTTTCAGATCTATTTCCGGCTTCTGAAGTGATGAGTTCGAGTTCTATGACTGTCATCAAAGTTCTATTTAAAAAATTACTCCCTTCTTCCTCAGACCATGATATGGAGCAACTTTCAAAGCAGGTTTCTATTTTTACCATTTCTTACCAGTTAAAATTGGATTTGCTAAAATGGATTAATTTTTTATAAATATAAAAGAAAACATAAACCCTTTTTTTTTCTGAGTGTGTTTGCCTTAACTGTGTTCAGCCTTTCTTTTGAAAGACTGAAACTCTTGATTACATAAATTGTTCCAAAATATATCACCTCTAACTAATCTTAACATTTTGATTGGATTTCTATAAGAATGATGAATTGAATGTTTAAAAAATAGTTAACGTACATCACTTACCAAAACCTTTCTTGAATTTTATCCTTAAATATATTTTTGAATATCTACAAACTACGTTCTAATTATTTGTGTTTTTTCTCAATCAGTTTTATAATAAACTGAGGCTTATTTATTATCTAAATTATCCTTTATCACAAATGTATGAGAAATTTTTGTTAGGTTTGTCTTTGGCTTACCTAGGAACACCCAACCTGTTTTCAGATTTAAAGTGCTTGTTTCCTTCCTACCACAGACTTTATTTTCTTGGTTCCTACTCTTCAGACCGTTCCCGCCTCACTAGATCCCGAACCTCTATCTTTACATTCCCTCTTATAGAACTGTTTCTTTTCGCTGCTCTTTCCTGGCTCATGCAGCTGTGCTTTGGAACTCCATGCCTTCAAATATTTGACAATCTAATTTTCTTTCCCTCCTTTTTTAGCTTCCCCTATCCATCTAAACTGAATCTTCATAGCTATAATTTTAAAAGGCAATATTCAATTTTGCAGAGTAATCGGTATTAAATAGTTAAATGATTGTTGTGCACTTGTGGAATGTATGCACATTAATCGGATTAGTGTATGAATGGAAGTGGGGGTTTTTTATTTGTATGGATGAGTGTGTAAGAAGAAAGAAATGAGCCAGTTTGACTAATACATCTGATTATCCTACCCATACATCAGTTTCTTCATTAAATGAACTTTCCTCCGATCACAGCCCTATAATCCTAAACCTATCCCTCACACCAATTCCTAAGTCTTCCTCTGAAACTCTAATAAATGGATCCATAAATTTGGAGGATTCTCAATTCCATCTATAATCCACTATCGACCCCACTACCTCCCTCAAAACTATATGACACTTTGCACTCCTTCACATCTGCTATACAGCAGTCAGTTTGGGAAGCTCAAATGCATCTTAAATCTCCTATTCGAAAAACGTCGAGCCCGATCCTGATGACAGAATCCCACTGATCGTCTATCCTTTAATAAACTCTCCTGCTTAGTCAAAAAGGAATTATTACTCTATAGATATAAACCCTTTAATTCCCATCTTTCCTCACTCACAACATCCAATAAATCCCTCTGGACTGCCACCAGAAAAATCCTTAAGCACCATATTCCTTCCAAACCTCTTCGTCATGGCGATACTTCATGGGCATCGTCAGACAAAGAAAAATCCAAAATTCTTGTAATTCATCTCCAAAACACCTTTACACCTCATTCAGATCCAGACAACCTATCCCCTGAGCCAGAATCCCCCTAATTTCTTGAATGCCCTTTTCTTCTATCCTTGCAACTCAAATCCATCAAGATGAAGTAAAGTATCTCATATCTCGTTTACCCAAAAAGAAGGCTATCGATTATGACCTCATCACTTCCACAATCCTATGACACCTTCCTTGAAAAGCTCTCATCTCCCTGACACACACACACGCACATATATATATATATATATATATATAACTACCTCTCTGCTTACTTCCCATAATCCTTTTTCCCAAACCAAATAAACCACTCGAAGATCCCTACTCTTATGGTCCTATCACCCTGCTCCCCATCCTTTCGAAAATATTCGAAAAAAATCCTATTAAAACGAATGTTCCTGATCCTACAGTCCAATAATCTTATCCCCAATCATCAGTTTGGATTCCGCCCTCATCACTCTACATCTCACCAAAAGTTTCATGTTGTAGATCGCATTTCATCATCCCTTGAGAAAAAAGAGTATTGTATGGCTGCGTTTCTGGATGTATAACAGGATTTTGATGGTGTCTGGCACAACGGCCTTCTATGCAAAGTTCTATAAAGCGTATCCTCCCAAATACTCTCTATCTAATTATCCACTCCTATTTATCTAACCGATTTTTGCGGGTCCAACAGGGATCAGATTACTCCAACTACTGCCCTGGAGAAGCGGGAGTTCCTCAGGGCAGTGTGCTCAGACCCATCCTCTATAAAAGTTGTACTTCTGACTTTCTAACGTCAGCTGATACTCTCTCTGCTACCTTTGCCGATGATAGGGCCATCATTGCGTCAGATCCTGATCCCACAGTTGCTATTAATATCCTTCAAGTACACCTCAACCACATAGCCGCTTGGTGTAAGGTGTGGCCTATGAAAATAAATGAAAGCAAGTGTGTCCATGTCACATAGACTCTGCGCCAAGCCTTCACTTAATCTCACCTTCAACAAAATTCCTATTCCCCTATCCAACTCCGTAAGATACCTCGATTTCTACTTGGACTTAAAAAGAACATATAAAGCAAAAGAGACAAGACCTAAACAGATGCTACGGACTATTATATAGACTACTCGGACATCGAAATTATCAGTATACAACAAATTAACAATATACAAAACTATTCTTAAACCTATTTGGAAATACGGTATAGAACTCTGGGGTACCGCTAAACCTTCCAACATCCAACGCATCCAATCCATCCAGTCCAAAGTCCTCAGAACCATTGTTAATGCTCTCTTCTATGTATCCAACTCTGCTCTTCACAATGACCTCTCTCTCTCTCTCTCTCTCTCTCTCTCTCTCTCTCTCTCTCTCTCTCTATTACTAATTCTTTTTCTTTCTCACCCTCCTCCCTTCACCCATCTCATAACCTCGTTCCCTATCTTGTGCCATTCTCCCCTTTTTTCTCCCCCTCCCATCTCTCTCTCTCTCTCTCTCTCTCTCTCCCTCTCTCTCTCTCTCCTTTCTAAGTTGTGCTNAATTCAAATTTTTAAAAAAATGAAAAAAATGTGTATTTTTTAGATTACTGCTTTGGCAGTATTTTTTTGGACCTACCTTGACCGAACCAAAAAATAAGTACTTTTTAAGCTGTTAAAACAGATTGCTTCTCAAATGTACTAATACCATAATAAATTATTCTATGAAATTTTTTTTATTGCGATAAAGCTTACTAGACAAAGAAATTAATTATTGATTTGGAAATCAATAAAAAAATTTATTAGAATGAGCCGAGCTTTTTTTTTCTTCTTCTTTCGTTTATTTCTCTTCTTTTTGTGTGTGTGTGTGTGAATCCTATATTTTTTTATGTTCCTTCATATTGAAGCCTTTGTCTTCATATCTTTATTTTAATTTTCATATAAACTTATCTTCAAGAAGCCTCATTCATACTTTAAATATTTCAAATTTGCAGTTTGTCTGTCTAGCTGAGGAGATTTGTGAATCCTTGAAGAGTGCTGGATATTGGGCAGATTTCATAAATCCATTTTCTGGTGTAGCCAGATACTCCACTAGCAGCCACCATTTCTGTGGGGAAGATGGGATAAGCTGCTTAAAGTCTACAATGGAGGACAATGGATTTTGCAAAGTTATAAACACTGGAGTAACGAAGACACGTTCTCGATATCTGGGTAATAACTATATGTATTAGTTTGTTGTTTATAGTTTGAATTGTTGGTAATTTTTTGCATAGCCTTAATTTATTAAACACTTTAAAATGCAAGGAAAATATTATTATGTCTTACTTTGAAGTTATGTATTTCACTCTGTTTTTGATTATAACTCTAGATGAGTATAAGAATTAAAGAAGTCGTGCCTCTTTATATAATTGATGGCAGGAGTTCTTTAATTTTAATAAGTAGACAAGATGTACAATGGGTGCTTTAAAATTATATATTTAAATTTTATTATATATTTAATAATTAATAACTGCAAAGGAGCTCATCCAGCAAATTATAAAGGCTGCTAGGTGTTAAAAGACCTTAGAGCAGCAAAAAAAACATCAAGAATCCCTCGTACTGAAAACCGACCTCCACAACCTACTTTTGATGAGAACGCACTTCCAACTTTATCCCCCCTAACCAATCCCTTGCACACCCAAAACATCGGACAGCCCTGGTCCCAACGTCATACCATCCATAAGCAGCCGCAAGATGCAGCCTCAGATCCGCCAGTCACCCGCCTTCAGCTAACCAACTACCTCCAGCCAGCCATCCGCCTTCATGCAGCCACCCGTCTCTAGCCAGGGCCTTCCAAGGTGTCAGGAAAAGGACTCACCTCGACGAGAGCTACGGTATCCAAGGAGACCACACATCACCAATGGTTTGAGGGAAGGCAACCCAGCTAACCCAGACTTACAACTATTTATGTATAATGTATCCAACCTCATCCAGCAATCTCTTTCAAACCTCTGCCAACAACTAACACTTATCATGACTCAAGCATTTTTCCCCACAAATGACCAAAACTAAATCACTGACTGTAGGTACCTTGTCAGTCCTGCTTTGTAGCACTAACGGACTAACATAGCGTAAGTCAGAACTGGACATTCTCCTGCATGAGAAACGAATAGACATCGCACTTATCAGTGAAACACATCTGACTATCACCACAACTTTACATAAAGGACTACTTAGTGTACCGTACAATACAATACAAAAATTTCAATCTAAAACACCACCTCTCATTACTAAAGCACCTCCATATATCAGAAACCAAACCCTACACACAGACCTACAAGTTCCTACAGTAAATAACCATATAAAAAAAACTGTATGCCAACTTTCACGATAAATTACACGCACACCAAAACCCACTCGTTCACTTAATATCGACTACACACTTCCAGGATAACACACCAAGGAGGTTGAAAAGAACCTGGATGAGGGATCTCCTCTAACAATACATTCTTGCATACTTTCTTAATGCCAGGAGAAGCCACCGCTGGGTTCCTACTCTCCCTCAAGCCAACACTTACTAAATTGGACATCCCATTGGCTGATTGTAATTATTTTACTGATACCAATAAATTAATTTAAGACAAAAAAAATTATATTTGTGTGTTTGCTTGTTTTTTCTCTACTCAAAAATATCTCAGCTGAACCCTAAATGATACAGATGATGATTATTGACTGTTGATCAGTCTGAAACATCCTAAAAGAATACAATATTTTTTATTATATTAAATGCTTATGTAGATTAGCATCTATATAAGATTGTTTTTTAGCAGATTTCCCATTTGGGAAATCAAACTATTCATGTTGGTACCATGACTTGAAAAATTTCAATGGGCTGCATCTATCCTAGCATTAGAGATAATTTAAAATTATAACTACTTAGATAAAAAATTTAAAGAATAAATTACAAATAAAAAATGTCTAAAAATAACAAAATAAATCTCTCTTAAGAAGAGAAAGTTTATGTATGAGAAACATGTTTTTTTAACTAATGTCTTCATCCATTGATTTTATAAATTTTACAATGAGAAAATGAAAAATGATTTGATGACGTGGTGATGATATTCCAGGATCTTTATAGTTCTTTTAGCATAAAAAACAAATAAAAATTCAGGGGAAAAAATTATTTATTTTCTATGACGAGAGGATTTTCAGGAATTCGGTCATGTTAGTTAAAAAATTAAAATCTTTTTGGTTACAAAGTAGTTTTTAATTCTTCAACTGTCATGACCGAATTCCCGACAATCCTCTCTTCATAGAACTAGATGGTCAACAGTTCATTCCATATTATTTATTTTCTGTTCTCTACAATGTTTGTTCCTAACCAGTAAAGAGCAATGGAGCTAAAAATAAAAGAATAAATGTGAAATTGTATACTAATGTATACTAATTACTTCAAAAATACTGTTTCTTGCTCTATTTCATAATGGATTAAAATATAAATTATTTGCACAGAAGAATTAGAAAATAAATTAATGTCCAAAAGAGAGTTTTTTTGACCGTAGATATTATTCTTAGATGATTTTAGTTGGGGTTCGGTCATGGTAGATCCAAAAAACACAAATTTAAAAAATACATTTTTTAAATTTGTGTTTTTTGGATCTACCAGGTATGCAAGTTTAAAATGTCGTTTTAATTCCAATAGAATGCGCTCTTAGCCTATTGNCCGGAAAACAGAAATGGCGCATAGTAATAGACTATCGCAAGTTAAACGAAAAAACAGTGGAAGACGTTTTTCCTCTTCCCAACATTACCGACCTCTTAGATAAACTTGGCCGTTGCCAGTATTTCTCAACATTGGATCTTTATTCGAGCTTCCATCAGGTCGAAGTAGAGAGTAATAGCGCCCCTAAAACGGAATTTTCTACGGATGACGGACACTATGAGTTCCTCCGCATGCCGTTTGGCGTTAAAAATTCCCCTAGAACCTTTCAAAGGCTTATGAATAATATATTAAGAGGCTTAACCAATTTAGGAGTCCTCGTATATCTTGACGATATCATTTACAGCACCGGTCTTCAGGAACACATACTGAAACTAAAACAGGAATTCCAAAGATTGAGAGAAGCAAACTTAAAAATACTGTTAGGCAAAACCGAATTCCTACGAAATGAAGTAACATATTTAGGCCATCATCTTTCAAGTGACGGAATTAGACCCGAGAAACCTAAGTTAACAGCCATAGAAAAATAGCCGATACCGAAAACTTCAAAAGAATTAAAATCATTTTTAGGACTACACGGATATTAAAGAAAATTTATCAAAGATTTCGCAAAAATAACGAAACCCCTTACTAAATTTTTGAAGAAAAATGGTCAAATAAATCCTACGAATGCAGAATATATCGAATGTTTTAACTATTGTAAAACATTATTAGTCAATGACTCGGTCTTAATATACCCTGACTTCTCAAAACCATTCATATTAGCTACAGATGCTAGTAACTTCGCAATATCCGCCATACTAAGCCAAAAAGTAAACGGAGAGGAACACCCCATAGCTTATGCTTATTATCAAGGTTCAAGTTCAAGATATCAAGGTATAAGTTCAAGGTCAAGGTATAAGTTCAAGGTATAAGTTCAAGGTATAAGTTCAAGGTCAAGGTATAAGTTCAAGGTATAAGTTCAAGGTATAAGTTCAAGGTACAAGTTCAAGTATTTGGACATGACTACTAAACAAGATATTAATAAAATTTATAAACGTATAAATGTTTAATTGGAAAAAATCCATATCCTTCTTGAGTTGGGTTAAGAAAGTGTATGTTTTTTATCTTTGTTTAATTTTTTTTTTGTTTTTTTTGCATATTCACAACTGAGACAGAAAATGGCATCTTCATGATACATCACTATCCATATTTTCACAATTTAATCCAATAACTGTTTTTTTTTTTTTTGTTTTGTTTTTTCTTATGATCTTCAAAAGTCTTGATGTTCAAAAGTTTTCAAACATTAATTGGAATTTGTTTATAATGAACTGAGTTATATATTTCTGCAATTAAAAAAAACAACAAGAAAATAACAATATCTTAACTTATAGCACCTGGTACTTACCTTTCCCCTAGCAATTTTTCTAAGCTGGGCTTACATCTAAAATTCATTGAAAAGTAAATAGGATTAAATTAAAAGTAAATAAGAATTATGTATCATTCATTTTGCCCTTTGCTATTCAATAAATTATGATTGCTTCTAGAACTTATTATTAATTACAAAATATTTGTATTAATTCTATTATATTCCAAAATAATAAGATTATAAAATAAGGTTTAATAGTCTATAAATAAAACAAAGTAGCATTTTGACAATTATAACATTTTAAAAAAGACCAACCAATGTTGAATGAATATTAGAAAATTACAAATATTTTATTTGGTTGTGGTATTTTATCAAAATTAAATTTAAAAAATTAATGAGAGGGAATAGAATATAAAAAACTATCTGTCCCAGCCAGGAATCGAACCTGGATCTCCTGCTATCCGGGCCGGCGTGCTTAACCATTACACCACCAGGACGCGTTAGTTGTCTCATTCAATTCCCTCTACACTAGCAAGAGCCTAACCCACGAGAAAGGCGAGAACTTCGTCTTGTACTCGAAGGAGCTGACATTGTCATACATTTTGTCGACTCTCGTCATTTACTTTATTTAATTTTTTCTATATAAATATTTTATTTGGTTATGGTATTTTATCCCACATAAATTTTAAACAATTAATGAGAGGGAATAGAATATAAAAAACTATCTAGAAGACAACTAACGCCGTAATGGCTTAAATGTAATGGTTAAGTACGCCGGCCCGGATAGCAGGAGATCCAGGTTCGATTCCTGGCTGGGACAGATAGTTTTTTATATTCTATTCCCTCTCATTAATTGTTTAGAAAATTGCATTTTACACCTGCCATATAATTAGCAAAAAGAAGCTTAAATACCGGTTTTGTTATTTTAAAAATTTTGAATGCTAGAATGCATACAGACAAGGAGATTTATTTAAAGATTTTAATTGAACATATTTTTAGCATCTCCAATGAAGGATTGATGGAGATCCATTGAAATTTTTTAAAAGGTGCATCATGGTACCAACATTAATAGCTTGATTTCCTTGGAAAAGATCTGTTTATAGCAAACTAAAATTTAGACAAATTATATTTACTTTAAAGCGTTAAAGTAAATTATGCTTAAAACAAGGCGTACACAATTCACACACATGATGACTGTAGTTGTATTACTTTTTTGTCTTGCACTCCTTTCTTTTCCTCTTCTCCTTGCTTCACTAAATAAAATTTAGTCCTTTATTTCTTACTGAATCAGACACTCTGTACATCAATATCTATTGATTTAAAATGCCCTCCAAAACTTATTTTCTGTACTAAGATAATTTTTAGTTTATTGAGAAGTAAAATGTAGATAAGAAATTTTTTTTTTTTTTTTTTGAAAAAATATTAGTTATTATTATAATAGCTATTAATTCAAAAAATATCTAAGAGCCAGTTGAATTTTTATGTCCTCCATTCATTTTCTCATGAAAGGTTTTAATTTGGACTTTCATCTTAAAACTTGTGAAAATTTAGCATTTTATTTATTGAACCCACTTATTCTATTGTATTATTGGGTAGTTTCAGTTAACAAATATATGTAACAATGAACATAATTTTTTTTTTTTTCAATTCTTATTGAAAAGTAATATTTTGAAAATTTATAATAATAACCTGGATGGATCAGTTCACTTATTTAATTTTGGAAGTATTATTTAAATCCTACTGTAGCAGGTATATTTTTAGAAAACTTACATTTTTTTATAAGACCACGATTATTGTTTACTAAAGTTTTGAGTTTTCTAGTCAAATTGAAGAAATAACTTCGCTTTTTTCTTATTGCACAAAATATTTTATAAAAGTTGTGACTATTTCTTAAATTGTTTTTAATATATACTATCTTAAAATATTAATACTCTTTTTATTATTATAGGAAGCTTATATACCAATGCTCCTCGGTCTGTTCCAGTGATTCAAGATATGATAAGAGCCAGTAAGCATTAGATTATTTTTGTTTAAATGTCATAATGTAAAAAAAAAAAAAAAAAAAAAAAATTGTTTTTGTGATTAATTTGGGTCCTAAATAAATATTTTATCTCTATTGATTTGTTTCCTCTCCCTCTTCCCCTTTCTATTAATTAATTTATTCATTTCTCATATATAATAGTTTAATTATTTTTTATTCTGCTAATCTTTCTTTACATGTAACAAAGTATAATATTCTATAATATAGGAGCTATATAAACTAAGCGAGTTGCTCATTTTTACAGTTAATGAATATTGTATTTGAATTTTCCATCTCATGTATTCCTCTATGCAAGTATAATATATCTTTTATCATTAAACAAAAGCACATTCTGCATATAGTGAGAAATACCAAGAGACTGAGACAGGGTTGCAGATCATCCCTTCACACTATTTAAATATGTCATCCAGGTAGCTCTGAAAATTGGAAGGAAAAATAAAAAGAGGATGGATGTGATTAATTTATCTGAGTCATGCTAGGTGGAAATCGAGGGGAGGAGTAGTAAGGTAGGGTGAACTGTTAAAGCACTACTTGGAATTTTGTGGAGTAAGGATCTTGCACTCAGGGCTTAAAAGCTTATAGACCTATGGATCCTATTGTCATTTGTAGGTGAGACTTTTGACATATTGTGATTTGGAGCAGGTAGATGAAAAGATAGAAAAGATCAATGGGCAAGATGAAAGTGAAAAAAATGGATTTCTGGAGAGGGGCAACCCAGGATCAAGAAAGTCAGAAATGAAGAGGTGTTTTGCAGGACTAATGAAGTGGCAAAGGTAGATGCCTGAAAGCTTATGTGTTACGGACGGACACATTTGAAGAGGAATGATGGCCTAAGAGTCTTCTACTAGGCACTGCCAAGAAAATAACAGGCTGGAAAGACAAACTCAAGGGATTGATCGGTGCCTGGGATTGCCCTAGACAAACTCATAGCAAGGTAAGGAAATAAAATTGAAACATTAAAAACTTTAACAATAGTCTTGGACGAATGGGATATTATAATCTTGATGTAGGGTAGAGTTCGAGACGTAGTATGGAGCATTTGCAATAACTCTTAGGATTTTGGATTGGATCTGTATAAGAGTCCGTAGCGTCTGTTGAGTTCTTGTCGTTTGATTTTTATATGTTGGCTCCAATTTAGTCGTGAGTCAAGGTGGAACCCAAGGTAACGGACTGAATCAAGGAGGGGTATAGGGATATTATTAAATGTGACATTATAGGGGGGATCTTTTCTTAGCTGAAAATTTACCTGTACGCATTTGGACTCATTTATCTTTATTCTCCATTTGCTACACCAGTGCTGAATGGCATCTAGGTGGTTTTGTAGAATATTGGAAGCGGTTTTAGGATCAGAATGGGTAGTGAGGATCGCTTTGTCATCTGCAAATAGGGCCAGTAGGGTATTAGGATGGGTGGGGATGTCCGCAGTGTAAAGGTTAAAAAGGATAGGTCCAAGCACACTGCCCTGTGGAACGCCCGTTTTCACAGGGAAGCGTTCGGAGTAATCTGATCCTTGCCGGACCCTAAAGAAACGGTTAGAGAGATAAGATTTAAGGATTAGATACATGGTACTTGGGAATATGGACTTGAGTTTATATAATAGTCCAGAATGCCATACTCGGTCAAATGCTTGAGTGACGTCCAAGAATGCACCAAGACATAATTCTTTTCGCTTAAGGGGAGAGGAAATGTAGTCTACAACGCGAAACACCTGCTGGACGGTAGAATGCTGGGAACGGAAGCCAAACTGATGATTAGGAAGGATATTTGAGGAATTTATGATAGGCATCATTCGTTTTAGAAGAACTTTCTCAAATACCTTGGACATTAAAGGAAGAAGGCTGATTGGTCGATAGGATGATGTATTGTGAGCAGGTTTACCGGGTTTGGGAAACAGGATTATTTCAGAGAATTTCCAGAGAAGTGGAAAGTGGGTGGTTCGAAGGACACTATTATAGAGGTATGTCAGGAAAATAATTGCTTTTTGGGGTAGGTTTCGAAGTATTAATCCGGTGATTAAATCATAGCCGGGTGCTTTGAGTTTAGGCAGATGGTTAATAATATACTTGACCTGCTCACTACTTAGAACCAGAAATCCTGACACACTAGACCTGGCCCTGTCAATGTTAACCAATGACTACCAGTTCAACAGTAATAAACCTTCACCAACTTTAATACAACACCAAAGAAACATAAATTATATAGCACCTAAGAGACCTTACACAACAAGCCCTCAACAATTAGGAACTCCTACGAGACCTAATCATTTAAATCAATTCACCCCAAGACAAAATTTATTCACACCTCAACAAAACTATTTTACACCTAGAAGCCCAGGGAAACAACTACAAAGTCCCTAAAGTAATCAATCAACACCGCACCGACCAAAAGCACTACCACCTACTCCTATCGACAACTTCTAGCGGACCTAGACTATACTTTAATAGAAGACCAGAAAATACTAATAATATAAATTTTAATAATATGAATACGGAACAGACAGAACCTGAAATTACAGAAGTAGAGACCAATGATTTTTTAGAGGACACAAGCCTCGACCCGAACCAATATACCTAATGAACCTCGTTAATGATGAAAACCACCTACCATATATTATTTATCCAAATTTAAATCTAAAAATTTTGATAGACTCTGGTAGCTCTCGATCTTTTGTTAAACCCGAAATAGCTAATAAATATTTTAAAAACAAAATTATTACAGACCCTTTTGAAATAATAACTGCCCATGGTAGATCAAAAGATAAATTTTTTTTTTTTTCGAACTTATAAATTTTTCGAACTTATTCAAAATAAATGACCCTGAACTTAAATTCCACCTATTCAATTTCCATAATTACTTTGATATCCTTTTAGGAGTAGATAACTTAAAATTAATTAAAGGATGCATAGATTTTACCAATGACCAACTAACGACCCCCACAAACTCAATTAAATTAAAATTTCATGACATACGACCAGGAACCTAAAAATAAAAAATATATTCCAATAGAAAACAAAAATAAAAAATACAAAAATAAAACAAAAAGCCCAAATTGTAACAATATTGACGAACAAACTGACAAAACATTTATAGCACAATTCAAATCATACAAGCTCCAGTCTAAAACTTAAGGAATGGTAATGCTATATTCCCATATTCAAAAATAGGAAACCTAGAAATTCCAGAATCACTGGTAAAAGTAAAAAATAGCAAAGCATTGGTCACAGTTCTAAATTCTAATGAAACCAGTTCCACTTTAAAATTCGATGAAGCAATTGCAGTAGAACCATATAGTGTAAAACAAGAAAAATTTAGCCCAAACTCAAATAATTCCAATTTAAATTATTACAACTGTAATAAAATAAAATTTGACATATCATAACTTAGGACGGAACATATGAACTCTGAAGAAAAAGAACAAATTATAAAGTTAGTAAAGCTATATTCCGACATATTCCAAATGGACGATCAACCACTAACTTTTACAAACCAAATTATGCATGAAATCAGGACTAAAGACGAACTCCTACCTACACTAAATCTTACAGATACCATTAAGTCCATAGAGACGAAGTTCAAACCCAAATCGAAGATATGTTGAAAAAATGTATAATTCAACATTCTATCTCCCCTTGGAACAGCCCCTTATGGATTGCACCAAAAAAATTGGACTACTCCGGAAAACAGAAATGGCGCATAGTAATAGACTATCGCAAGTTAAACGAAAAAACAGTGGAAGACGTTTTTCCTCTTCCCAACATTACCGACCTCTTAGATAAACTTGGCCGTTGCCAGTATTTCTCAACATTGGATCTTTATTCGAGCTTCCATCAGGTCGAAGTAGAGAGTAATAGCGTCCCTAAAACAGCATTTTCTACGGATGACGGACACTATGAGTTCCTCCGCATGCCGTTTGGCGTTAAAAATTCCCCTAGAACCTTTCAAAGGCTTATGAATAATATATTAAGAGGCTTAACCAATTTAGGAGTCCTCGTATATCTTGACGATATTATCATTTACAGCACCAGTCTTCAGGAACACATACTGAAACTAAAACAGGAATTCCAAAGATTGAGAGAAGCAAACTTAAAAATACTGTTAGGCAAAACCGAATTCCTACGAAATGAAGTAACATATTTAGGCCATCATCTTTCAAGTGACGGAATTAGACCCGAGAAACCTAAGTTAACAGCCATAGAAAAATAGCCGATACCGAAAACTTCAAAAGAATTAAAATCATTTTTAGGACTACACGGATATTAAAGAAAATTTATCAAAGATTTCGCAAAAATAACGAAACCCCTTACTAAATTTTTGAAGAAAAATGGTCAAATAAATCCTACGAATGCAGAATATATCGAATGTTTTAACTATTGTAAAACATTATTAGTCAATGACTCGGTCTTAATATACCCTGACTTCTCAAAACCATTCATATTAGCTACAGATGCTAGTAACTTCGCAATCTCCGCCATACTAAGCCAAAAAGTAAACGGAGAGGAACACCCCATAGCTTATGCTTATTATCAAGGTTCAAGTTCAAGATATCAAGGTATAAGTTCAAGGTCAAGGTATAAGTTCAAGGTATAAGTTCAAGGTATAAGTTCAAGGTACAAGTTCAAGGTATAGGTTCAAGGTATAAGTTCAATGTATAAGTTCAATGTATAAGTTCAAGGTATAAGTTCAAGGTATAAGTTCAAGTTCAAGGTATAAGTTCAAGGTCAAGGTATAAGTTCAAGTTTAAGGTATAGGTTCAAGTTCAAGGTATAGGTTCAAGGTATATAAGTTCAAGTTCAAGGTATAGGTTCAAGGTATGAGGTACCTTACATGTTTATGTAATATACTTTATGGCTAAACAAACATGGCTAAACTACTTTACAAAATTACATCGTATTCCTGCAGCTTATAGACAATTTTTAAAGATATGAATCTTTATTGAATTTGAATGAACAAAATACCTCACTGCTTGCCAAGTAATATACCTCTAATATTGTTATCGATTTCATTCGGGTTGTTATTTATGTATGTTAGATTATCTTGATGTGAAGGTTACAATGCTAGTTTATGTTATTTGGCTTAAAAGAATTCATCTTCTTTGAGTTTGATTTCTTTTTATACATTTTTTCTAAAAATTTTATTGAACATGTCGGAATTTTCTTCCATACCTGCTTTTATTGGCAAATTGTGGGAAATGGTGAATGACGAGAAATATGATCATTTAATTCAATGGTGTAAAGACGGAAGTAGTTTTGTGATTAAAGACCCTGTAAGATTTTGTTCAGAGCTTTTGCCTATTTATTACAAGCATAACAACATGGCTAGTTTTATAAGACAGTTAAATAAATATGGCTTTAAGAAAGTAGTATCAATTGAGTCTGCTTCGCTTAAAAATGATAAAACTGACTTGGAATTTTTTCATCCTAATTTCTTAAAAGATTATCCAGAGCATTTGAATGAAATTAAAAGAAAAATTTCTTCAAATCCCAAGGATGTGACCTATCCCAATGTCATGGTTCAGATTGCTAAAGAAGTTCAACAACTTCAGCAAAAACAAAGTATTTTTGAGTCCAAATTAAGAGCCATGAAAAATGAAAATACTGCTTTATGGCGGGAGCATTCTCTCTTGAGACATAAACATCAAAATTTACAAAAGCTTTTGAACAAACTAATTCAATTTCTTCTTACACTTGTGCAGCAGACAAGAGGATTGAATATCAAGCGTATTAATCTGCCACTAATGATAAAAGACAGAACTGAAAGCCTGGCAGCTATAAAACATCATTCATTAAATCAGAGAACTAATAAAGGTACAGACAAGGGAAATTTGAGTAACATGGACAATGGGGAAATTATTGTTGCGGATTTTTTAGAAGACTCTGCTAAAGCTTTAAATGAGTTTTCCAATCAAAATCATTCAAGTTACTGCATGAAAGAAGAAATTGATAACTGTGATATTGACACTCCATCTTCTGTGGTTGCTGTTCCTCTTCAGGAAGTAAGTCCTGCAATTGTTTATGGAAAATATGTTGGAGTTCCAAAACCTAAAGAAGATAAAACACTTAAGTTAAATAATTCAAAAAATCAAAAAAGAATTTTATTAGAGGGAAGAGGAGAGAGTTCTCAGAGACCAATCAAAGTTAAACCATCTTCAATTCTGCCTTGTGTCAATGGAACTATTCTTAAACCAGGAACCCCTATTATTATTAAAAAAAATGTCTTACAACCCGTTTCTCTGCATTCACCAAAGTCATTAGTAAAAAAAAATAAAACTGCTAATAAAGATCAGTCTAAAAATACAACAGGTGATGTATTAGTTAAAATAAATTCTCTTCCTGAAAGTCATGAGAGTGAAACTTTAGTACCGCATAAGGAAAATGAGAGTGTTCCAACAGTATCTGACATTTCTTCTATACCTATTGTATTATCTCCTTCTGGTACTCAGATTTCTCCAATTATTACCAATCCAGAAAAAGTAGAGCAGAATCAGAACCCAGCGCCAGCTATAGATGAAGATCAAAGCCTTGAACCCTTGCAAAATGACATTGATAACCACATTGGGGCTATACAATCAGATTTGGATATTTTAAAGGATCTTTTACAGAATGAGGGTATTAGTATTGATGCAAGTACTCTACTTGGACTTATTAACGAAGATCCTCTTTCTTTGAATAAACTTGAAAATATGGGTCTGCCAAATGAGCCTACTACCAGTGGCAATGAATTAGTTTCTTATTATACTCCAAGTTTACTTGACTTCATTGATGGCTTAGAAGAGAAGGACAATGGAGAATATATTCTACCAGGCTCTCCAACTCTTAACACCCCTAAGCCAGACATTTCATTTAATCTGGAAGGTCCATCGCCTAGTAAGCGAATGAAGAACTAGTTAATTGTTATTTTAACACTAATTTACTAAAATATTAAAGCCTAGTGTGTAAATATTAAATGTTTTTTCTTTGTAGCTTCGAACTAATAAAGTATTTTACTTTTTCTGAACAGGCTAATAATGTAAATAGGCTATACATGAAATCTTAAAGTAGCATAGTATAATAGAATTTGGTAATAATTTAGGCCTGTAACAAACTACATGAGTAGAGTAAGTGCCTAAATATATTTATTTGTTTAGTCTTTTTGTTATTGTTTGTTAATTTAATTTTGTTCCTTTAAAACGTTTAGCACTCTATTGTTCATTCAAAGTTAACCAAAAGTATTGAATATTGCTTCTATTCTATTAATCATAAAATAAGATTAATTTAATATTTCATTTTATATAGTTCTGGAGAAGAAAGAAGGAGGGTGATAGACACTTCAAAAATTTTTTTTCAATTAGTAAGTTTCTTTTAAAAAAAAAAAAAAATTTAGTCTTAAATCATATAAGTAAATTTAGAGTACATATTTAAGTAATTTAACAATATTTTATTACACAAATTAAAATTATTTTACTTGTTTAAGTATAAGTTTGATCGAGTATAGTTTTTAATTNAATAATCAAATAATTTAAATAATATTTTACTTAATGTTATTGTAGCTATTTGACTCAATGGAATAATTAGAGAATTTAACTGAGATATTTTTCTTATTTTCCCTCAAGTGAAATTTTCTGACTGAAGCCTTTTATCATTTTCTTTCTCTGCTTTATGTTTTTCAGTCAAAATTATTGGTACCCAGAGTTAAGTTTTTGAGACACTCAGAATCCTAAGGTTAGTTTTTGGAAGAAAGTTAATCTCAATTCCCTTTGAACCTCTGGGCATGGAATGAGGGGATAAATAATGAGATAAATAAATTTATCTCAGTTTATCATCCTATTCTAAAATCTATGGTTCTTGATTTTATTGAGAAATAAAAGCTTGCCCAGGTCGGGATTCAAACCCACAGTTCACAGAGGATTATGTATCTGATTAATGAGGAAAAAGATGGCTAGTTTTAATGGAAGACTGGCTGAATATATTGTGCAAAATAACAGGTTACATTAAGAAAATGTGACCATCTTGATTCCATCTGGGTATCATTATATCAACCAAAATCTATTCTGAATAACATTTTAATGTGAAATATACTTTAAGGAAGATATTTGGGAATACTAATTTCTTACATTTATTTGTTATAATATTTTTATGAAAAATGCATATTGAAAAAGATTTTAATACCATGATATGAAGCTTTAGCAATTATCCTACTCTTTGACAGTCTAGTCAGTTCTAAAGCATTTTTATGTTTTATCCTTATTACTACTCTGATTTTTATTATCAGAATTGGCATTAACTCTTATTTATATCCTGCTTTAATGAAACATGGGGAAATCTATTTAATTTGCACAACTCCTGTATAATAGACTTTTAGTAAATTGTGAAGAGTATAACTATTGAGATCGTTTTCATGACAGTTTTTTTTTATAAACTTTTTCGATATTTTCTCTGATCGTACTTACTAGACTATAACTTATATATATATAAACCAGTTCC
>KZ807006.1:229628-258830 GCA_000696205.2 Oncopeltus fasciatus
ACATTAAATTTAAATAAACTCAGTTGCAGTTTTTAAATCCATTTTTTATTTTTTATAGCTCTAATTATATATTTCTTCTTACTTTCTTAATTAATTTTTAATTTTAAAAGTTAAGGAAGAAGATTTGATTGTTGATCAATTTAAGTTGATTATTGAGTATAATGTCCATTAATTTAGCTTAATGTCATTATGCTGAATGTTCAGAATAACCAGTTAAAATTGTTTTTTGGTTTATTTTGTTTCAATCTCTAATATCATGTACACAATGGTACATTTCTGCGCTTTTTCTTTAACTATAAGAGTAAGTTAAATAATTAAATGTATTGTGCCTATCAAATACCCCTTGCAATTTATAGTGTTAGACTCTGGTTAAGCACTAACAAGAGGGCCAGATCACCCATACGAGAAGGGGCCAATTGAAAGTTGCCACCTGCGTCCCCTTAACACTCCACTAACTATATTTTTATGAAACAGTTTCTTTATTCATCTAGGCCCACCTAAAACGTTCTATATGGTTATAAAAGCAGCTCGCCAGAAGCCTTCGAGTCAGTGTCAGATTTCCTGTTAAATAGCGTCTCACATTGTCATGAGCTGGTCGTAGCCCATGCAGTGCCGGTGACTGTGAAATGAGTGACTGTAGAATATTTAGCAAGATGTTTTGAGGTGTCTTTGTAAATAAGTACTTTTAGTTCATTTGTACATATTTGTTAATTACCTGTAAGTAATTTATCTTTTCTATTTATTTATTTCTTAGTAGTAAGGGCAGTAAATTTAAGAGTTATCTGTTTATAATAAGTATAATTATTATTGTAATAAATCAACTTTAATTTGTTTCTGTATTTAAATTATTACTGACCCATAGCCCTTAAAAATTTGGTGTCATAAGTGGGATTAATATTCTTTTCTTTTTAGCTTTTGAGAACTATGGCTCATGTACAATAACATCTCACAGGTTAAACAATCTAAAATAGTTGGAGGAGCGTGATCTAGATACTTCTAAGCCGAAGTCAGTACTACAATGCTCCAACAATCTAAAAACATCAAGCTCTAATAGAAGCAGGCGAGGAACCTGCAACAATCACTTTTGAAACAGATTAATAATATTATCAGTTACTTCAAAATTATCAGAAAATTCAGTTGCTTCAGAAAATAAATTATCGAAAAATTAAGCTGCTTTAGAAAATAAAATACCAGAAAAATTAATTAATTTAGAAAATTAGTTTACTGTGGTAGAAAATAAGTTTCTTGAAAACTTATTCCACAGTCCCAGAAAATAAGATTAGTATGTGTGATGATTCACTCCATTACTAAGATTGTAATCATGTGTTTACAACGAGCTTCCAATAACACTACCGCGACGATCAACCTCATTGCTTCCGTTTTGTCTGCTGCCTCTCCCCCTTGTGACAGCAAGGCTGTGAAATCTGTGTTGGTGAACGGGAAGCCGTGTCACGCCCTCATCGATTCGGGTAGTTCTCTGAGCTTTATAAATTATAGCAAAGTTATACAACATCGATTACCCTACAGTACCCATCGTGAAAAAGTCTCAATGGCATCTACATCCCTCGTATCTCACATAATCGGTCATTGCTCGTTGGATCTCCAGATCGACCGTTGCCACTACGAAAACATATCTTTATCTGTTATGAAGGACTTGTGCGCAGATCTCACTTTGGGCCACGACATTCTCAGATACCATTCTTCTGTGGAATTGCAATTTGGTGGGCCGAGGGAGCCTCTGAGAATTTGTAGTCTAGCCATCGCAACCATAGCCCCCGCGTCCTTGTTTTCATCTCTCGCAGATGGGTGGAAGCCTATTGCTACCAAGTGGAGACAGCATACTTACTCGGTTGATGACCTCAAATTCATCCAAACTGAAACTGACCGAATGCTGCAAGAAGGGATAATCGAACACAGCCAATCGCCCTGGAGAGCTCAAGCTCTTGTTACCTCCAGTTCTAATAAAAAAAAAAAAAGAATGGTTATACACTATTCGCAGACTATTTACCGCTTCACGCTTCTAGATGCATACCCGCTTCCGCGCATTTAAACCATTGTTCATAATGTTTCACAATATTCCTTGTTTAGCAGCATAGCCAGAAGATAAACCCTTAACAGCATTCCAGGCGAACAACCAATTATACCTATTCACGAGAATACCTTTCGGGGTCACTAATGGGGTCTCTGCCTTCCACCGGGTAATGGACGACATGATCCGGAATGAGAATCTTGTTGGCACTTACGCGTACCTGGATGACGTGACTATATGCGGCAGGAATATAGAAGAGCATGTCCAAAACCTATCACGTTTCCTCAAAGTTGTTAACAAATATAGCCTGACATTAAACAATGAAAAATGCCACTTCCGCTCCCCCTCCATCAAAATTCTTGGTTGCGAAATTTCAAATAAGTCAATCAAACCTGATCCTGATCGAATCAAACCTTTACTAGACCTTCCTATTCCTAAGGACGGCACGTCACAACAGCGAGTACTTGGCTTCTTTTCTCATTACTCCAAATGGGTCTAAAATTATTCATCAAAAATTAGACCATTGGTTCAATCTAAAACTTTTCCCATGAACCCTGCCGCTGTTTCTGCTTTCGAACAATTCAAACAAAACATAGCTCAATCTGTGGTCTCTGCTGTTGACGACGAGCTAACTTTTACTGTCGACAACAAGGACGCCCTGTGGCCTTCTTTTCCCGAACCCTCCCACCGTGCGAGCAGAAACATGCCATTATTGAGAAGGAGGCTTACGCGCTAGTGGAGGCATTGAGAAAATAGCGACACTTTCTAATTTCCAGGCATTTCCGCCTAATAACGGACCAGAGGAGCGTAGCATTCATGTTTGACAACCACCAAACATCCAAAATTAAGAACGAGAAAATTATGCAGTGGAGAGTTGAGTTAGCCCCGTACAAATAGGATATTGTGTATAGGCCGGAGAGTGAAAATGTAGCCGCTGACGCCTTATCAAGGGTATGTGCCTCCATAAACTCCACAACTTTACTTGACTGGCACGAGAAAATGTGTCATCCAGGCATCACAAGGATGTACCATTGGGTGCGATCTAAAAACTTGCCATATACTTTAGACGAGATCAAGGTGATGACTTCATCCTGTAAGGTTTGTGCCGAAATCAAACCCCGTTTCCACAATAAACAGCAGTCTCGCTTGATAAAGGCTACTTCACCCTGGAAACGTTTGAACTTGGATTTCAAGGGGCCTCTTCCTTCATCCAGCAGCAACCACTATATCCTGACCGTTATCGATGAATACAGCCGCTTCCCATTTGCGTTCCCTAGTCCAGATGTTTCAGCTGCCACGGTACGGAATGTTCTAACCAACACCTGCTTATATACATTCGGATCAAGGTTCAGGGTTCATGTCTGAAGAGCTCAAGAACTTCTTACATACCAGAGGAGTACCCACAAGCCGCACTACCCCCTATAACCCAAGAGGAAATGGCCAATGTGAAAGGTACAACGGAGTGATTTGGGATACGATTAAATTGGCTCTTTGATCACATAAAATGGACATCAAACAGTGGGAACACGTTCTAAACGATGCATTACATAGCATGAGATCTTTACTATGTACGGCTACAAATTCTACCCCGCACGAGCGCATGTTCCTCCATTCAAGAAGATCCACCAACGGCACGTCATTGCCTGCATGGTTGCTTCATCCAGGATCTGTACTGTTGAGGAAGTTCCAACGCCCCAGCAAGTACGACCCACTAGTCGAAGAAGTGGACCTAATAGAGGCTAATGCTGATTATGCCCAAATCCGACTACCGGATGGACGAGAAACCACCGTGTCAACCAGACACTTGGCCCCTACAGGTGAGACTAATAATGGATCTCCCGAGGAAGTACCTCCCGAGGAAGTAGATCATCACCTTCAGCTTGAATCGAACAAGCCCGGAATTCACCATGATCCCATTGATGAATCCCACCTTCAGCTGGAGCCTTCGAATAATTCAACAATTCAATCCCCCGAGCTGCATGTAGCCGACCAGCCTCCCCCGAGAAGGAGTGACCGCATCAGGAAAGTACCTTCTCACCTCCAGGACTTTGTTTTATGAAGAAGGGAATAATGTGATGATTCACTCCATTACTAAGATTGTAATCATGTTTTTACGTTGTTAGGGATCTTACAAATCATGTGTTCTTATTTTATGATTTATTCTCAGTATAATTCTCTTCGAATAAAGCCTTATCTTGGAAGGTATTTTCTCGTATATTACAGTATGATGTTCACGTAGGCTTCCATGGTCCTCAGAAATTTTTACCAATACTTCTCCCGGGTTCAACCGTGTCTTGGAGTTTTTGGATGCCAAGCTTTCGCACATCGTGTGATGGCTTCTTCAGGGCTGAATGGAGAATGAGAGATTTTTTTTTTTTTTTTTTTTTGTAGCCTCTAATTTTTATTATGTACATATATATCACGGTACCCTAGCTGTGCCAGTGTAACGGGTTTTCAGGCTTGAACCTATTACTATATCCTATATTTTAAGGTTTTTACAATAGTTTAATGTTACATTATTCTAATTTTATATAATAGGAGGGTGAGGGGCCCTCATCGAGAGCATCGCTAGGTGCAGGGGCCTTATATACCCCTCTTCGTTTGGACTTCGATCTCAGCCCGCCTTCCCATTAGGTGTTCTAATATTATGCTTCTTTAGAATCCAGGCTATCTTTTCAGTTGTTCCTTTTACATAAGGGACAGTCGCTTGCCCTCTGTATTCTTTCTTGTTATCTTCCTCCTTGTTCCCTCGTCGATTCCTTTTTCTCAGAACCCTGTCGAAAACTTCCTTTTCATAGCCATTTTTAATAAATGCGGTCCTTAAGTGTCTTCATTCCCTGGGTAGTTGAATATTTTCCGACAACCTCTCTGCTCTGTTGAGTAGGGTGTTTATGACCCGTCCCTTCTGAGCCGGGTGGTGATGCGAGTTTGCGTGAAGATATCTCAACCGTGTCTTGGAGTTTTTGGGTGCCAAGTCGTTTTGTGGGTTTTCTGTATACTGAGTGGCTGAGGCTAAATCTGTTTCTTTCTACCAACACGTCCAAAAATGGTAATTTTCCATCCTCTTCCAGCTCCATGGTGAATTGTTTTCTGGTATGAATGTTATTTAAGTGATTGAGGAACAGATCCAGAGATTCGCGGCCGTGCTCCCAAATAACAAAGGTGTCGTCTACATACCTGTATCAGCACACAGGCTTTTGGGAAGCTGAGGCAAGAGCCCTTTGTTCAAATGCTTCCATGTATAAGTCCGCTGCAATAGGATTTAGTGGCGATCCCATGGCTGCATCATCGAGCTGTGAATAGTACTCCCCGTTGAAGAAGAAGTAGGTGGATCCTAAACATATCTCTGCGAGTTTTAATTCATCCTCTGTCAGAAGATTCTTTATCAATACCAGAGACTCTGCCACAGGCACGTTAGTGAAGAGGGACTTCACATCGAAACTCACAAGGATGTCTTGCTCATCGATTCTGAGAATATCAATGAAATGTCTGGAATCCTTCATGTGGTGCTCAGTTTTTCCTATGTGTGGCTTCAACTTCTCTGTTACGTATTTCGCTATGTTTTAAGCTGGTGAACCATTCGTGGTGACTATGGGCCTCATAGGTATGTCTTCTTTATTAATTTTCGGTTGCCCATAAAGTCTAGGAGGCACGGGGTCTGAAATCCTGAGAGGTTTTAGTTTCATGCGGTTGTCTTTGCTGGAGTTTATAATGAGCATTATACTTTGATTAATGCTTTTTGTGGGATCTTTGTCAAGCTTCTTGTAAGTACCGTCGTCGAGCACTGCCTTCATCTTTTCCATGTAGGTACTGTGCTTGCTTCATGATCACAGTCTCGCTGCCTTTATCCGCCAGTATGATGACCAAGTCTTCACGCTTCCTCAAGTCTGCCAAAGATATGCGTTCTTCTTTTCAAGGTTGGTCTTAGGTGACATTCTAGCAGATAGCAAGAGTGACATCCTGTCGGACAGTTTCAGCTATTCCCCGTTCTAAATTCATAATAGCTACTTCAACGCTCATTATAATCTTCTCAACCAGAATCCGCTTAGGTGCAATGGCATAGTTAAAACCTTTCTCTTTTGAGAGTCTCCTCAGGGAGCTCTTCATCGGTGAGGTTGATAACAGTCTGCCTTAGTGAGCCTTCGTAAACGTTCTCGGTTCTCTTACACGCAGACAGTTTCCCAAACTTTCGTTTCTGAGTCTCAGTATGATTAACAAAGTCACGATCTGCTTCCTGCCAAGTTATGCGGTCGATGTTGTCCCAGTCTATTTTGGTTACGGAATTGGCGAGTAGTATGTGGTTTCCAAATAACTTCTTCTCAATTGTAGCCAATTCGTAACGTGTGTCATTTATGTGGGCCATTAGAACCATCCTTGATGATCGTGCCAACACGCTTACTAGCCGATGGGTGCTTCTTTTCCTCTTCACCTCCGAACACTTAGGTACGATATCGTGATCCCTACATCTCTTGAGAAACGCAAGTTGCGCCAAGAGTCTCATCTTCTTTGATCTTAATTTCGCGACGCTCTTCATTCTCTGTAAAACATTCTCCCCGTAAAGGTTAGCAAGATGTTCACGTAGGCTTCCACGGTCCTCAGACATATGTCTGGAAAGAAACAGGGAAAGAAGACACTTAAGGACCGCATTTATATATATTAAAAACGGCTATGAAAAGGAAGTTTTCGATAGGGTTCTGAGAAAAAGGAATCGACGACGGAACAAGGAGGAAGATAACAAGAAAGAATACAGAGGGCAAGCGACTGTCCCTTATGTAAAAGGAACAACTGAAAAGATAGCCAGGATTCTAAGGAAGCTTAATATTAGAACTACGTATACCACGGATAAGAAAATGGCCGACATTCTTCCAAATTCCAAAGACAAGTTGGGCCTGAGGACTCCAGGGGTATATAACATTCCCTGCTCATACGGACAGTCATAAATCGGTGAGACTGGCAGAACCATCGATACCAGATTAAAGGAGCAAATTCCGGACATAAAACACGGACGCACTGACAAATCAGCTTTAGCAGAGCATTTCGCAGACACTAGCCATCACATACAATTTGATAACGCCTCCATAATCGCTAAAGAGAGCAACTACTACCGACGGACAATTAGAGAAGCTGTCGAAATAGCGAAGAATCCAGAGAATATTAACAAAGAAGATGGTTGTAAATTAAGTCAGAACTGGAAACCCGCTTTATTTCAGAGGAAACCAGTTAGGGGAGCTCCTATTGGCACTAGAAACATGACTAGCTGTCACACGATTTGCGAAAGCTTGTCACCTCAAAACTCCAAGTCACGGTTGAACCCGGAAGAAGTATTGGTAAATAAGATTAGTATTTAAGACAATATGGTTATGGAGAATTCTTATGCTCCAGAGAATAAATTTTTTGACTTTTTGGGAAAGAAATTATCTGAAAACACAAATGCTTTAGAAACTAAATTAATAACTGTGGAAGAAAAGTTAGTGAGGTGAACCTAGGTTCCCTCTGAGTAACTCTTGGTTTCTAAGTATAATTTGCTAGGTACTTATATATCAGTTCCTAGGTTCCTTGGTATGAGTTCCTAGGTTCCTTAAATGAAATTACTATTACAGAAGCATTTGTCGGATTGAAATAAAATATAAATTTTTTTTTTTAAATTGATACTATTTCTATTGGTATGGTTATCGAGAGGTTTTTTTTTTTGTCATCCCATATTTGATATCAGAAACCAAAGGGTAAAAATGGAAATCAAGCGTTACTTATATATCGTTCTACATAAACAAGTGTAGATACCAATTAGATGCTGATTTACTATGCAGTATCTGTAATAAACAAAAATTCAGACCATGGAATCATGCAGTTACCTACCTAGTTTATTAATTTTTATTATTAAACTTTTATTTATTTATTACATTCTGTTAAATAAAACATTTTGTAATTTGATCACAATAAAGTAAAAATGACATTCAATGACACATGAGGAGAGAAGGTGACCAATATGCAATTTTAAATTTAGGTCAAGAATACAATTGCCTTCTTGGGAAGATTACGGAGAATTCGGCCGGTGATTATATCATGTCCAGGTGATTTGCGCTTATGCGGATGAGAGATTATATACTTGACCTCGTAAGGTGTTACTGTATTCAGTGGCAAGGACCTAGGTAATGGCATGACTCCTCAGTCTCCGCAGCATTGGACAGGTGTAAAGGAATCTGAGGGAGGAGTAAATGTTTGCTTGAGGTGCTGGGCAAACATTTCGGCCTTGTCTTCGTCAGAATAGGCCCAGGAACCATTTCCTCGACGCAAGGAAGTAGAAGCTTCATTGCTCATAAGGATTCTGCGAGTAGCAATCCAAAGGGATTTGTCCCTGCTGAGAGGGTAGACAGATAGGAATTAAAGGCCTCATTTCGTAAAACACCTAATTTTTGTTTAAAAAATAAAAAAAAATTATTTGGATAACGTTAGGAAGACTAGGAAGTGGTCAGAGAAGAGCTCGTTTAAGTTCGAAGCGGAATGATGAAGAGGAGTAAGTTTTTGCAGATGAAGAAGTCCAGGATATCAGGAAGGCGGTTCACGTCAGAGGGCCAATAAGTGGGAGAGGAACGACTAATTGTGCTGAGGTTTTGGGATGATATTGCATTAAACAGAGCACGGTCACAGGAGTTGGTCGTTGTTGATCCCCATTGCAAGTCTCCACTGGCAAGGAAACGGAAACCGAGGTCTTTGAGGAAAGTGAAAAGTTCTGGTGATTGGCTTATTTGGAGGGCAATACACTGCTGATAGTGTGATAGAGTAAGAGGGTGTGGAAATAGACACTGATGTTGATTGAAGGGACTCTGTGGAAGTGGAGGGTAGGATATGATAGGTATAGGATTTCTTGATAAGAAGTGCAGTTTCACCATGAGCTCATCCGTCAGGATGGTCTGTCCTATAAGTGTGGTAGCCAGTAATTTTTAGATTATTTCGTTTAGTTGGTCGTGTTTCTGTCCGTAAAACTACGTCTACGTTTTTGTTATCGTGTACTAGTTTGAGTTTGTCAGTGTGCGTCCGAACACCGTTAGCGTTCCACAGGAGGATGGTAAAGGAATTCTTGGATTGGTGAATCGTGGTGTGGGAGTTGGTAGGGTTATTTTGGTGACCAGGTTGGTCAGTAGGGAGTCTATTCCTAGCTGGGACAGATAGATTTTTTTATTCTATTCCCTCTCATTAATTGATTGTATACTTTTTGTTTGATCTGCTTGAATACATCGCAGCCCCTGTAGCTGGCAGGATGGTTTTTGGAGCAGTGGGCGCAAGTAGCTGGTTCCTCCCGTCTGAACACTTTTTATCACTTTTGAACACTTTTTTGACAGTTGCTGATGTGATGCGGACCGCCACATTTTACGCACCGCAGGTTATAATTGCAGCCGGCTTTGGTATGCCCAAATTGTTGGCAATTATGGCACTGGAGTACCTCTTTTTTTTGCGTAGGGCCTCTCAACTTTGATGATTGTTCGGCACAGTGCTGAAATTCAATATATTTCTTGAACATTGGACGCTTTTTCAAGATCTAATAAAAACAGTGGTAGGAGTGACTTGTCTGTTCCTCTTCCAGGGCTTACAACATTCAGAATGTTTTTCACCACGAACCCTAAGTCTGTGAGCTTTTCTTTGATGTCATCAATCGGTGTGGTGTGATGGAGGTTCCTAATAACAGCACGTAGAGTCCTCTCTTCCTTTAGCTGGTAAGTTTGGAACTGGGTGTTTACTGATTTCAGATAGCGTACTATCTTCCTGTAAGAATCTGATGAGTCAGGATTGATTTTTGTGTCTGTCTTTCGGCTCATACATATGTATTCCACGGCCTACTTTCTCATCCAGCTGTCTGCACAGCAGGTCAAAATTTTATATTTTTTTCACGAATATTGGAAGGGACTTTGATACTCGCTTTGAGGTTTCTACCTTAGAGCTCGAGGGTCTGAACACACAAAAAATAAATAAAAGGTTTTGCTTCTTATATATTCAAAAGAATATAGAAACTTCGTTCTTTTGTAATGAATACTACATTCCATTCACGTATGCGTTCTGGTGTCTTGTCGAAGGAAATTGACAAAGCTGCCTGGATGTTAATCTTTAGTGTCTGACTTATTTCTAACTTTTTTGGGGACACCCTAAAAGGTGTTAATTAGTTGCAAAATATGATCGGCGAAGTTTCGGCACAACAAGTCAATCCGAGCCTTTTTATGGTAAAAGTTTCGAACATCGCAGTTTTCATTTCTCAAAATGGGAACCATTCGTCATTGACACCTGATTTATATCTCATGCGATCCTTTCTTTGCTGGCAAAACATTATGAGAATAAAAGTTCAAGGCTACTAAATTCCCTTTGGAAGGAAATTGACAAAGCTGGCTGGATGTTATTCTGCGCAGATGGCAAAAATAGCCTGAAGCTGGAGGAACCAGAATGGCGGACTGTTAATATACAAGTATGAAAGCTAGGCGGCAAAAGGCTCCAATTTCAGGGTAACTCACTTGGCATGTTGCTGATTGGTTGTAGCGAAAGGTTTAAAATGTAACACTTATTTGACTAGGTGTTGTACATATGTAACTAGTCAATGTTCCTTCGAACTTCCGTACTTTTGGGTCAACTTATATGAATTTAACACTGCATTCCATTCATGTATCTATGGTTAGGTGACTTGTCGGAGCTTTTTTTGTCAGATTCACCGACCTAGGACACTCATGGAGGTCGTCAAGGTCAGAAGGATTGACTGAGGACTCTGAAAATTGAGAAACCAGTACTCTTTGCGATTCATTTTTTATTATTTTTATATTCTAATAATGAACGTAAGATAAGATGAACATATAAGCCATTTTAATGAGATTGCAAAGTATTATAAATTAAATTTGGGGGGGGGGGAGAAAAAACCATTGCTGGAATGGTTAATTACAGAGTGAAATTCTGAATTGCAGAGAAACGGAAACTACTTGACCTCGTACCAGATTTAATGGTTTAATTATTTCATCATCTTGTCCATTTTTTTTTAGGATATTTCTGCATTCTTTTCTTTTTTGAGAAAACCTAATTGAGGACCCCACCTGTGAGAGTGACCGCTAGAAGCGGTCATGCGCTTCGCCTAGGGAGCTTCGCCTCTTCACCGACAAGCATGGTTCGTGGTGGAGTACACACCGACAAGCATAGTTTGTGGCCTGCGATCTGAGTACAAGCCGCTCGTGTCTGTGCACTGGTAAGCCAGCATTGGCCAATACTGGCCCCAACTGGCTTCAACCAGTAACTCACTTGACCTTGGTCACTATTCGGGGCAAGCGGCTGCTTCGAGCAGCTGTTTCCGGCATGTAGTCTCCCATTTGAGACTCCCATAGGCGCGCTGAGCAATTTTCCGGCAATCTTGAAATGGATTTTTAGAAAAGAGTTGTAGTGTGTTAAGAATCTACATAAGGATGTTATTAAGAAATTATTATCGACACCGTCAGTGAAATACAGTTCATTTATTTATTGTTAGCGTAAAAATAAATTTTGAAATAATTGTCCTGACTTTTAACTATACTGAGAAGAAACTAATAACTAAGTAATAGTTGGTAAATTATTTATTTATTTTAATGCTACAAAAAATTAACCTACAAACACTAATTTTTTTCTTCTTTAAGAGGGGAAACAAGTGACTTATATTGCTTACCAAACTGCTTTATACTATCCTACTCTGATCAAATCGTTTAATCGTGCGAAATGACTTTGTTCACTCTTTCAATTGAAATTAAATAATTTATTACACGAAAAATACGAGAAAAAAAATTAAAATTATTTAAAAATAGAAGTAAGGTATTTAATATATAGTTATTAATATTTAATTTAATTTTAAGTTTGTGATTGTGTAGTATATACTATTAAAACTACCATTGGTATACTATATAATTCGGTGTATNATTACCTGTCTTCACATAAATTTAATTTTAAGTTTGTGATTGTGTAGTATATACTATTAAAACTACCATTGGTATACTATATAATTCGGTGTATTTAAGGAGTTTACAGTGAAATCACTGAAATTCATTGAACGTGTTTGATGTTCTATAGTATTTTGCATAACTATAAAATACTACAATTACCGGTGTTCTTCAAACATATTGCTGCTTCAAGAGATTATTATTTATTTAGTCGGAGGCCTTTATACTCTATTTAAACAGTGGTACATATATGATATTTAATTCCAATAAGTTAGATTAATGCTATTAATTTAATGTTTCTTTCTCTGGCACCGTAGCTATTAGCAGCAAGTCGACTGTGGCATGGGAACGACGCTCCTGTTGTTATAAACCCTCTAAACTATATACTTTGTCTGTGGGATCTTTGATTCTAAAGATTGTCTTTAAAAGGTCAAAAATATTCTATAAGTGCAAATATTTTGAGCCCACCATTTTGCTTTTTTGCTGTTTTCTAACTTTTATAATTCGTAATAGTTTTAAGAGTTTCTCAAAAAATGTATATTAAAGAAAATATTTATGTATTTATAAAAATATTTAAGTAAGCTGGAAAGTTCGGCGTTAAGTAATTCCTTTTAAACCATAAGAACCAAATTCCGCGATAACATATCAGTTGTTTATTATCATTATTTGAGATATTTTAAATATTTTTGTCAAATTAATACCAATACCCATATATTATCATTTTCTGACTTTATAAATGTTAGACTTAAATGTTATCTAAGGTTTTCCATAAATTTTTGTAAAACTGATTTCTTTAACAATAACCTATAAGAGCCGGTAATCTGCCTTAGTAATTTTAAGTCCCACACACCATTGGAGTTCTGGCTCTTCAACATTTTCTTTAAAATAAAAAGTGCTCTATTTACCAGTTTGTTAATATATTGGAGATACTACAAAGATAAATGAAAGTTTTTTTGTTTTTTTTTAATTTCATTTTATTTATATATTAACATTATTCTTGTAATTTTTGGAGAGGAGAAGAGTATAAGTCTTGAGAATAGACAAGATGTTCAAAACGTTGTGATGTGAATATAAAAGCATTTTTCGAGACAGAGAATAAAGTTGTTAATGAGAACATAGTAGTACTTCGTAATTAATAGAATACAAGTCGCAAAATCAAAGATCAAGTAATGAATAGCTTGAGGTAATCTGTAGAATGAGGAAACATCACTTGAGGTTATTATGAGAATATTGAGAGACTTACATGAATAGAATATAATTAAATTGGAGAAAATAAGAGCATTAGAAATATGGCTATAATAATTGACATTCTTTCTCTATACAAGTACTCAGAATTATAAGGTCACCAGAGCTGGGCACTAGAATCAGCCAATTAAGATAATGGTGACACGTTTGCTGAATAACTCTTTTAGTTTGCTGAGTAGCTCTTTTAGGCAGACAAATCTTTGACTCAACATTCTATCACTCATTTTTTTTTCTTATTTTTACTTAATTTTATGATCAACTTCCGTTTGCCCTATAACTATAATTTTTACTGTTAATTGAATGCAATGTCGATAACATAATATATATTGAACAACATACAACTAACAGTACAGTATACTATCACTACATTTAACCAAAAGACCAATAAAACTAAAGACAAATGTCTATAACTAAAATGTATTGTATATTGTAATACTAATAGTTTGTATGGTGTACTATGCAATCTCTTACTTCAACTAACGTCTATAGCAGAAATACTATTTATAGTATACGACTAATGGATAGTGCAAAATACTATCACAGACTCAAAATAACTAAACGATAACTATACGCTTATTCTTATTCTTTAAATATTAACAAAATGCTGTTGTTTTTTCTTGTATTTTTAGTGTTATGTGTGATTTAATTTCAACTGAATGAGTCAACGCAAGTTATTTCAGACCTGACCATCCCTGAGTAGTTTCTATACCGCCCCTCTGCAAACCAAAATTTCACTCAATTCAAGTGATTAACCCCCCCCCCCNGTATGTTCCGAGTAGAACATTCATAGCCCCCCCCCCGGTCAAATTAAGTTGATAATATTATGCAATCCGACTAAAATCTTATAAATATATAAAATAATATAAAATCTTATCTTACGTTATTCATTGGAATCTAAAAATAACTCGGAATGAATCTGTTGAAGTACATAATATGTTAAGTATAATATTCATTATTTTATATCAAAATAATGTTATAATATACAAAACATATTATGTACTTCAACAGCTTTCTTCATTGTTCAATCATAAAACTTTCACCGTATACCTAACACACACACAATCCCAGTTCTTCATTGATCTTCTTTAGTCGAGGACTGTGAAGGGGCTTAGGAAAACTATAGGCTGTTTGCTCAGAAGTCGCAACTGTTCTTATCTTGAGTGTACCATCATGCACTTTCTCTCTCACAAAATACATACCCATACGGAATTATTTTGTGCGAGAGAAAGTGATGATTGAAAGTTTTATAATCACACAATGAAGGAAAATCTTTTGTACTATAAAACATCTAGGAGGCAACGTAACCTCATGTTTGGTGATCTGTGTATGTGAATTATTAAAGTGTTAGTCACGGCGCACTGAGGTCCTATCTCTAAATTATCCCTTCATAAGGCTTTTATATATTATTTAAAATATGGATCATGGTTCATCATACGTGAACAGAATCGCATTGGAGCATTGGTTTCTAAACGATTTGATCAGAGTAGGATAGTATAAAGCAGTTTGGTAAGCAATATAAGTCACTTGTTTCCCCTCTTAAAGAAGAAAAAAATTAGTGTTTGTAGGTTAATTTTTTGTAGCATTAAAATAAATAAATAATTTACCAACTATTACTTAGTTATTAGTTTCTTCTCAGTATAGTTAAAAGTCAGGACAATTATTTCAAAATTTATTTTTACGCTAACAATAAATAAATGAACTGTATTTCACTGACGGTGTCGATAATAATTTCTTAATAACATCCTTATGTAGATTCTTAACACACTACAACTCTTTTCTAAAAATCCATTTCAAGATTGCCGGAAAATTGCTCAGCGCGCCTATGGGAGTCTCAAATGGGAGACTACATGCCGGAAACAGCTGCTCGAAGCAGCCGCTTGCCCCGAATAGTGACCAAGGTCAAGTGAGTTACTGGTTGAAGCCAGTTGGGGCCAGTATTGGCCAATGCTGGCTTACCAGTGCACAGACACGAGCGGCTTGTACTCAGATCGCAGGCCACAAACTATGCTTGTCGGTGTGTACTCCACCACGAACCATGCTTGTCGGTGAAGAGGCGAAGCTCCCTAGGCGAAGCGCATGACCGCTTCTAGCGGTCACTCTCACAGGTGGGGTCCTCAATTAGGTTTTCTCAAAAAAGAAAAGAATGCAGAAATATCCTAAAAAAAAATGGACAAGATGATGAAATAATTAAACCATTAAATCTGGTACGAGGTCAAGTAGTTTCCGTTTCTCTGCAATTCAGAATTTCACTCTGTAATTAACCATTCCAGCAATGGTTTTTTCTCCCCCCCCCCCAAATTTAATTTATAATACTTTGCAATCTCATTAAAATGGCTTATATGTTCATCTTATCTTACGTTCATTATTAGAATATAAAAATAATAAAAAATGAATCGCAAAGAGTACTGGTTTCTCAATTTTCAGAGTCCTCAGTCAATCCTTCTGACCTTGACGACCTAAATGAGTGTCCTAGGTCGGTGAATCTGACAAAAAAAGCTCCGACAAGTCACCTAACCATAGATACATGAATGGAATGCAGTGTTAAATTCATATAAGTTGACCCAAAAGTACGGAAGTTCGAAGGAACATTGACTAGTTACATATGTACAACACCTAGTCAAATAAGAGTTACATTTTAAACCTTTCGCTACAACCAATCAGCAACATGCCAAGTGAGTTACCCTGAAATTGGAGCCTTTTGCCGCCTAGCTTTCATACTTGTATATTAACAGTCCGCCATTATGGTTCCTCCAGCTTCAGGCTATTTTTGCCATCTGCGCAGAATAACATCCAGCCAGCTTTGTCAATTTCCTTCCAAAGGGAATTTAGTAGCCTTGAACTTTTATTCTCATAATGTTTTGCCAGCAAAGAAAGGATCGCATGAGATATAAATCAGGTGTCAATGACGAATGGTTCCCATTTTGAGAAATGAAAACTGCGATGTTCGAAACTTTTACCATAAAAAGGCTCGGATTGACTTGTTGTGCCGAAACTTCGCCGATCATATTTTGCAACTAATTAACACCTTTTAAGGGGTCCCCAAAAAAGTTAAAACGAAATCAAATTTGCCCCATTTCTCTTATGAACATGGCTCTGTGACAGTGTTAGCTGAGTAAAGTCTCACTGAGATAACATGCATTTTCAACATAGACAGTGACGACTCCCATTACATTATGAAGCAGCGGTTTATGTACATAAGACGGCGAATCGTGTTCCAGATGGATGCAGAAGTTGCTTGGGAAGCTTGTGTGGGCCAGTAGGAAGCCATCTCAAGAGTATTGCCACGTGCCAGTAAATGCTTGGTTTAAGTGTGGGATTTTTGCGCTCTCTGTTGCGTTGGAACTTACCAGCATGAGTGTAAGAAATCTTTTCAACAACTTGGTTATTGTGCATCGCCACTTACTCAGCTGGTATGTTCCGAGTAGAACATTCATAGCCAATAATTTGATACCATAATACCTTGGTACATTTAACCATGGATTTTCTCTTGCACTTCCGCCACTTATGGAGGTGTGTAATCTCCTCTGGAAGTAGTCTTAATGGCCTAGTCCCTAAAAGTCATTTATAGTTGTTGTATAAAATTATAAAATATATTTATATGAATCAGTATTTGGAATTAATGCAAGTATTTTTGAAACTACATTAATTTTTTATTGGCTATATATGTTAAAAGCATTTATTTTCGATCATTTGTATTGTTATAAAATGGAAACCATTATTTTGTATCAATAATTAAAGTCTTTATAAACAATTAATGAGAGGGAATAGAATAAAAAATCAATCTATCCCAGCCAGGGCTCGAACCTGGTATGCGAATTAATTGTTTAAAATTCACGTGGAATAATATACCACAACTAAATTATAATTTTAAAAGTCTTTATGTTTATAATTTTGTTTATAATAATTGTTTTACCACTTCTATTGTATTGGACTTGCAAAGGGAATTTCCCCATTTGGTATTTAGCATTTTGGATTAATTGATTCGATTTCGTATTTGACTGCATTTCACGAACCGTTAAAATAATTCGCTATTAGCTGGAATCATAAAATAGAGGGTATATATTGTTCACTGGAAGACCATTATATATACAAATTATATATATTATATTTTTTAACTATTTCAGGAGAGCATTTAAAGGAAGGTATTTAACAATGAAACTAGGAAATGCATTCGTCTTCTCTCATTAACTACATGACTGATCTAGCCTTTGCTTACATTTCCTCGACATTCTTCGTTCGTCTCATGTTATTAAATTACTTAATTGCCCTTATTTATGCCCGTCCTTCTGATGAGTCCTCGCAGCACGGGGGGAGGGTTCTGCCCACCGTTTAGTTATACATTACTACACGGTCGAAACAAGCAATTTGGCCACGGAAAACTGCCAGCTTTGAAATAAACCAAAAAAATCCTCGAGAGGATGGCTCAATTGTCAAGTGTAGAGGAAAAGCTCTGCATTCTCTAGACACACGCTTTAATCTTAGACGCATCTTATCAGTCAATTAGTCAAGCGTATTCAACCTTGGCACAGACTACAGTAGCCCTAGTTAAGACAAATACAAATAATTTAGCAACTTTAAGATAAATTAAAATCACTATCTTTATGATTCTCAAACAATGTCACTATTCTTGCGGGAAAGTTGACTTCTGAATTAGCATTTTTTGTCTGAAGACTAAAACTGAAGCTATACAAGAAATGCAAGGGAATAGAATTTAAAAAAATCTTACTACCACAGCCGAGACTCGAACCCGAGTCTCCTGCTTTCCGGACATGTATGCTACCCATTACACCACCGAGGCTAGTTAGAAAATTCCTTCTACTCCCCACACTTTACTCCGAGTCTAAACCCCCGTGTAAGACGAGTATATCGTATATCGGTTCGAGTACCGCCGCGGCTTTACTTTTTTTTTTTCTTTAAAATAATAATTGTAAATTTCCCAATGTAGCTACAATGAGTGAGCGCTCTACCTTCTACCACCCCTTTAAGCTGTAATTAATTTTCCTCACTCACTCACATTCATATCCACCTTCATTAAACTATCCTTAGTTTAGGCAGCTCCTGTATCACACACAAATCAAATTTTAATTGATCTTAACATTTTAAAAAAATCTTATTTCATGCATTTTGAGCTCTTGGTGGATATTTTCGAGCTGTATTGAATTCTTAGTAGGAATTAAGTAAGTCCCGATAGTCACTATTAGGATTTCGCATATTGTTCCCGTTTAAAATGTACAGCTAGCCAACCAATTGCATGTCTTTGAAATGTGCAAACTTAAAAATTACCCGAAGAGTCTGTATAGCTGTAACTGTATCTGCTGGGCTGTTGACTGCTGAGGTGGGCGGTCGTTGGCCACCAACGTCCCGTGACCGCTGACCAAGCGACCGCATCGTACTCCCGTTGCATCTACTGCATCAAAGCACCACATTCAGCAACCGCTTTAACCAACATAATAGTTGCTGAATATTCTTATTTGAATTCCGACTTACATGTAAATTTTTCTCTAAATTTGTTGATTTATTTATTTTTTAGGTAAGAGATTTATTGTTGGTACCATGACATGAATTTTGCTTATAGAAACTAAAAATATGGTTTTTCTGTAAGCGCTCTAGAATCCACAATTCTTAAAATAATGAAACCAAACAAAGAGAGGAATCTTAAATAAATATTATTTAAAACATTTGAAGTAAATTATATTATAAAAATGATAAAAATTTGCGTTTGTAGCTTTTTCTGGAGTGTTTAGTTTGTATACATTCGCTTGATGCTCCAACAATAGTCAGCCATCATATGTACGTCCCATCTACCTTGATACCTTGCTTCCATGATCCACAAATCTTAATGGAAACGCTCACCCTGCTCATCACTCATATGCACTATATCCGTTATTCCCCTTCTTCCAAAGAGGGAAATTCATTGAAAACTGGCACGGGGACTTCGGCTGAATGTGGTACTGGGCGTATAGCTGACGGTGAACTAGGATACTCTATTTAACATTTGTTTTTCTAATTATATCCCGATGTTTTCACTATACAAAAGTAACAATTGCTTGAATAATCTTTGGGCTCGCGCCAAATCAGAGGTATACCAAATAGAATCTTAGCACGTGTTCCCTTGGTCCACATCCGTAAACCCTCAACACAATGTTTACACACTGTATGAGGTACCCATGCTTTATCTTGATCACCAAGTTTCATTTTATCATAGGCAAAATATGCTTGTCTGACAAATGTACTGATGTTTGTCCTTTGACTGGGAATGGTAAAACTTCCAAATATATTACAAAACAAATCGGGGCTGTTTTCGCACTTTCGACGTGTAGGAGCAGAGGTAGCCATAAGGAAATGTTTCAGTTAAAACACACTATGTAGTTCTGTACACTTCCGTAACGAAAGACTAAATACTGCTTATCGAGACACTAAGTTTCACCTCAGAATAACAGACGTAACTAAACAGGTAGGTCTAGACCAGCATGCGCCCCACCTACATGGAAACCGAACGTGACGTGATAGAAGAAAACTAAAAATAGTTTTGAACCAGCATGTCTAATTCTATAGAAAAAAGCTAAAAAATCTAACTCAACAGAAATTCTGTATCAAATTGTTCCCCAGTGTAATTTGTTACCAACAAAGTTTTTATTTTAAACAACGCTTCGGCCTGAATTTCAAGCCTTCTTCAGTGCTGAATATGAAAAAGAAACATACAAAAATAATATATATTATTATGTAAAATGGAATATTATAATTTACTATATAAAATGGATACTGAACATATTGGAAAGAAAAGAAATATTCAAATGGAGAGTTTTTTGACAGTAGATATTATTATTAGATGATTTTAGTTGGGTTTCGGTTAGGGTAGATCCAAAAAAATACAAATTTGAAAAAAATGTATTTTTTTTAAAAGACTATCTGCCAACGTTTCCGCTTACATTGCAAGCCATCTTCAGGGCTGCTTAGCATGAAGACGAGATAGGACGTCATGGAAATGTGAACTTAGGGACAGGACGTCCTCTCTCGTCTTCATGATAGACAGAATATTATAATTTTTTTTTTCTTTCCAATATGTTCAGTATCCATTTTATATTTATATTTAATTATATTTTCTTTTTTTTATTCTTTGTAAGATTATGGCATATAGACATGTTTCTATATTAATTTTTTATGTTTCTTTTTCATATTCAGCCCTTATGAAGGCCTGAAATTCAGTCCGAAACGTTGGTTAAAATAAAAACATTTTTGGTTACAAATTAGTTTTTAATTCTTCCACTGAGACCGAATTCCTGATAATCCTCTCATCATAAAACTTGACGGTCAACAAGTTTACTTCTAAATAACTAATAAATTTTGGGAAAGTAAACTATGGCGAAAATAATAAAGAAATGGGAAACTTTTAGAATTATTGAGGAAACCTCAACTAATTTTTAAAAAAATGTGGACCATAAGGTCGATTACACAATTCAATTGCATCAACAGATGTATGAAATGCATTGAAGTGATTCATATAAAGAATTAGGAAAGATCTCTATTGCTCCTTTGTCGTATTGGACATTTGTAGATGAGTTGATTGTGAGCCAGTTCTTTCTAATCGCATGGGCCTTTGTCGTCTAACATCACATTGAATCGGTAAAGTTAGCTCATCACTACTGAAGTTAGCAAGTACTTAAGTAAATTTGTGATTGACGAGTGGAATTTTTCTTTTGTCTTCAAGTGTGAATGTGGAATTCTACAAATGTCTTCCTTTTATTTAATTAAGTCCACGTGACATTCCAAAGTAGTACTTGGTACCTTACTTTAAGCAATAAGTAGGGATAATGGATGAGTGGGTGATGACAATTTAGTTCCACATCTGTTATTTCGTGGCCAATTGTCCCTCTGTAGGCATTAGCTCATTTTAAAAGGGACTGATAAACCACTTTGGTAGTGTTTCATCAGTTATTTCCTTGATTCAGTAATAATGTCAATAATACGAATCTTGATAATTGCAATTTTCCTGTGTGTATTAATGCTATCATTCTTGTTTAAGTTAAAACTCTCACATAAATTAAAGCCTTAAAAATTGCCAATTGTTCGGCTTGATTGTTGGAATAATTGTGACCTAAGCTTATACTTTATAAACAATTAAATGCAAGGGAATAGAATAAAAATTCTATTTCCTTGCATTTAATTGTTTAAAATTTAGTTGAGATAAAATACCACAATAAAATAATATTTATACTTTATATATTTGCTAGGACACATGCTGCTTCAGAGGATATGGTTGTATAACTTCTAATTATCCTAATCTTAATTTTACAGCTTTTTTAAATTCCACTTAGTAACCAATATTTTATGCCAAATCTTTAAGCCAATTAACATCACTGTACGAAAGGTTGCTGAACAAATGTCTCTTGGTGCCGTTGAGGGTAATTATTGGGACTTTTGTTCCCACTCCTAAAACTGTGTATTACAATTTATAAATTGTATATTTGAATGAGCTTTTAATGCTAATAATTTTGATAAAATTCTAAATTGAATTTGACGAAAATTTTGGTGGGTTTAGATGAACACAATTGTAGTTTTTTTTTTGTTTTTTTTAATAAACTTTTATTGGCCATAAAAGCTAATATATGGTATGTAAACCTTCACCCTTCAACACCCTGGAATATTTTTCTATTGTCAAAAACAAGGATATTGAAGGGAATATTACTATAGAATTGATACCCCTTGCTACATGGATGGACTCCATACATAAATGTAATTATTATTACTTTTCTTGTAATAATTATTGTATATTATACTAAGATGATTTTAGTTGGGGTTCAGTCGAGGTAGATTCAAAAAAACACAAATTAAAAAATGTATTTTTTTAATAAAGGATTATCTGCCAACGTTTCGGCTTACATTGTAAGCCATCTTCAGGGCTATCATGAAGATGAGAGAGGACGTCCTGTCCCTAAGTTCACATTTATTGTATATTATAATTTCTTACAAAAGATTCTTATGAGGTTAAATACCATATTATACATAAAGTAAATAATACTGCAGAGGGACTCCTCGCAAATCTGTACATATGCAGAAAATATAAAATATAATCTGGTGTCACTGTAAAGTAGCTGCCTAACTGTAAGCAAATCTCACCGAATAGACAACATTACATAAACCTATCATTAAAATACATTGTAGTAGAAATCAGCTTTGAATACATAAGTAGCAGAAACATTAATTAATAAATATAATAATGGAGAAGGTGGACAGCCAACTATTAGAAATTCCCTTTCATCATTTTAGAATAAAATAAAATTCAGTTATAAGGCTCTTGATTAATTTGGAAATGTTTTTAAAATCAAAATGATTTAAAAGTGGATTAAAAAAATTTATAATTTGAGAGTAATACATGATATTCACTTCGCTACAGTATATGGAATGTTTCTCATTGCTGTAAAATAAAGTGATAAAAATTCCAATAAGTCTAGTTCCATTTGAATGCACCTATTTTTTTTTTACAAGTTTGAATCGCGTACTACGTTGTATTCCTCCTCTTATCTGTTTTCGCGGTGTTGTAGTATCAAATCAAATAAACACAAAAAGGAATTCACTACGTCAGCGACAATGAAATTGGAGTGTAGTAATGATAAGATATAAATTACGAAGCATAATTTCATTACTAACTATTATCATGAGAATATTAATAATCTGCACGTTGACATGAATGACTAACAACGTGTCGATAGATTTCCCTCATAAAATCAAGCTATTCACCTTCTTGCCGCGAAAAACTTTGGAAAACTCATTCATATACTTAAACAGACACAGATTTACTTATTCAAAAATGGAGGAATGGCGTGAAAAAGATTCCATTTAATGAACCCCCCTCCTCTCCCCCCCCCCAAAAAAAAAGAAAAGAAAAAAAAGATGGACCTAGTGGTAAGTATTGATGCAATAACCATTGACTTGGTTGAAATTCTGGGTCACTGGGTCTGAGGGGAACAGAACCTGGGGGGGGGGGGTTCCTATCGATTTCTCCCTTCTCCAGCTTCTTTAGATTTATTTCATAAATACTTTTACATTTGCTTTAACTGATAATCATCTTTACTTCTTACTCTTGGGATTTCCATTTTTCATAGAATTCGGATCTTCAAGAGTTTTGCTTGAGATGACTAGAGCTAATGATTGCTTAAACACGATCATACTCTCTAGATTCGAAATATTTTATTATTAAGAGAGGGCTTTTATAGACGAAATATTATCTGTAGTGCTATATTTTTTTCTGAACCCACCCTGAAATACTGCTAAAATATTATTTTTAGAGAACCGATCTTGAAGAATTGAAAATAACAACGCCATAAATATTCTTTATAAATATTTTATTTGGTTGTGGTTTTTTATCCCACGTAAATTTTAAACAATTAATAAGAGGGAGTAGAATTTAAAAAAAAAAACATCTATCTGTCCCAGCCAGGAATCGAACCTGGATCTCCTGCTATCCGGGCCGGTGCATTACTGGTAAATGCACCGGCCCGGTGCATAACTGGTAAATACACCGGCCCGGATAGGAGGAGATCCAGGTTCGATTCCTGACTTGGACAGATAGATTTTTTTATTCTATTCCCTCTCATTAATTGCATAAATATTCTTCTTAACAGACTTGGTCAATTCCCCTAAAATTTTTAACATCACTCTTGCTAACTATTTTAAAAAGAGGAATAATAATTTATTTGTTCCAACCAAAAGAAACATTGGCAGAATCACAAAAGGGTTTGAAAATATTAGGAGAAATTTTTAGGAACACTTTTATAAAATTCAATGAACACTCTGTCCTGACTCCATTGTAGCCTTACCATTGTGGTTATCCATAAAATGAATAAAAGATAATCCATTTCGAAATTACTATCTAAAAACATCCGTGTATAAAGGGCTAAGAAAATACTGTGGAGCTAGGTGAACACCTGGGTTAATTGTTCTGAAGAGTGGCCGAGCTTGGTAATATGAAAGGGTGGTATTAGACTTTACACTTTTCTGATCACTAGTTTTATTGCTCAGAAATATTATGTAGGGGTGCAGAAGAGGGGTGTGTCCTGATGTAGTGATGTCCTGCAAGAGAGTGAGCCCAAGACCTACCCTCCGATCTGTGACGTCACTTCCTCATATTCTGTCTACTTCTGATAAAATGAAGAGAGCTAGTAGTGTGCTAGGCAAATGACCTGTACCCTTGAGAACCGCTCTGCACTTGCCACCCACAGTTCTGCTCTCTAGACTTCAAACAGTCTAGTCTCCACTTGAACACTTGAAATGTTTGTTTCTTTTTTTGTGTGTGTGATTCTATATTTTCTATGTAATTTTCTTCATTCATTTAAAAATTTACGAGGTTCCAATACTCTTTTATTAAACAGCTCATATATTATATTGCAGAACTCTTCCTGCTTCGTATCGGTTCTCAAGATATTTGGTCAAACTCAATGTCGGGTTGTTCAATTCAATCTCTAAGTAATCAAAATTGTTAATGATTTCAATCTTTTTATTGTTCAGTCTCCATTTTTCAAATGTAGGCCACTTAATTCCCTCTTTAAATATCCTTATATTTGATTCGTCAAGATTAATACAAATGATCCAGAGAATACATAAATACACAATCTCTTAATCATCCTTTGGAGAGAGCTATGGTCCGTTGCTAGCAATACGATAGAGCAAACAGGGCATTCTGACTCTTTCAATAAGAACTCCTCCCAAATAACCTCTCAGGTAATGTTTCCTCTAGAGCAATAATACCCAGCACAGATTGGATATAGCGAAATAGAACAATTATACTTGAAATGTCAAGTGTTTTTTTTTTTAAATGTCTGTTTTTTTCGCTGGAGTGGGCGAAATTCAGAGTAATGAAACGGAAGATAGATTTGTTTAATAATGAAATATTTATTTTATATGACATGTAAATTTTAAATATAAATAATCATAAATTACTATGCGATCAATTGCGATGAAGAGCTTAGTTGACGCAGCTCTTGCGCCATGGAGTTTTTTCTAGTTTTCTCTTCAAGAAAACTAGATAAGAATAAATATTTACTCACATTTCTAAATTCAAATGATCATACGTAGAACGAATACTTTAATAAATACTCCTATTCTGTGGAGATTACGTGATTAGGAGTTTTATCTATTATTCTACGAAGGCTAGCCTTGAAAAAAAAAATCAGTCATTTAAGGGACTGCTAAGGCAAGTGGTGGTCCTCAAGGAGGGGGAAACAGGGATATTTTCTTTCTTGCGGGAAAAGGGAGGGGCGCCTGATTTATGTAATCCCCCACTCTTGGTTGAAGTTGAAGTATGATAAGTATTTTGTGCTACTACTGTGACCATGTTACTCCTGAGTCTCGGTGACTGTTATTGCTGGCTCTCGGTGATTGTTATGGCTGGAGATGAATGCGAGAGAAGAAAAAAAAAAAAAAAATTGATGTTGGTAATCGTTGGTAAACGAATTAGTCTCACACATTACAATAACACAAGGAAGACCTTCATTATTTAAATCTATAACATTTCAAACTAAATTAAAATTTATGTAACCAAACTTTATGAATTTATATTAATAAAGGAAAGTAATAGAAATACTAAAATCGGGATTTAAGCCCTTACCAAGTATATATATTTTGTATACATTCGCTTGATGCTCCAACAATAGTCAGCCATCATATGTACGTCCCATCTACCTTGATACCTTGCTTCCATGATCCACAAATCTTAATGGAAACGCTCACCCTGCTCATCACTCATATGCACTATATCCGTTATTCCCCTTCTTCCAAAGAGGGAAATTCATTGAAAACTGGCACGGGGACTTCGGCTGAATGTGGTACTGGGCGTATAGCTGACGGTGAACTAGGATACTCTATTTAACATTTGTTTTTCTAATTATATCCCGATGTTTTCACTATACAAAAGTAACAATTGCTTGAATAATCTTTGGGCTCGCGCCAAATCAGAGGTATACCAAATAGAATCTTAGCACGTGTTCCCTTGGTCCACATCCGTAAACCCTCAACACAATGTTTACACACTGTATGAGGTACCCATGCTTTATCTTGATCACCAAGTTTCATTTTATCATAGGCAAAATATGCTTGTCTGACAAATGTACTGATGTTTGTCCTTTGACTGGGAATGGTAAAACTTCCAAATATATTACAAAACAAATCGGGGCTGTTTTCGCACTTTCGACGTGTAGGAGCAGAGGTAGCCATAAGGAAATGTTTCAGTTAAAACACACTATGTAGTTCTGTACACTTCCGTAACGAAAGACTAAATACTGCTTATCGAGACACTAAGTTTCACCTCAGAATAACAGACGTAACTAAACAGGTAGGTCTAGACCAGCATGCGCCCCACCTACATGGAAACCGAACGTGACGTGATAGAAGAAAACTAAAAATAGTTTTGAACCAGCATGTCTAATTCTATAGAAAAAAGCTAAAAAATNTGTGTGTGTATACACACAGTATTCGATTTTATGATCGAATTTATAAAGTTTAATTTATATATTAGATAATAAAAACTTTTTGTCCAAATCATCAAAAATATTAGTGCTTGTTTTAAAACATTTTTGCCTGTAGCATAGAAATAATTTTAACAGATTTATTGAATACGCAGCAATGCGACTTTTGAAGAAAAAAAAAATTCCCAAGATATTAGCGTTCATTTGTGACAGAGCATATGAACCCCCAGAATAGATGGGGAGAGGGGATTTAGAGATAAACCAAATTTTAAAATGGTCAATATCTTTATTGTAGCTAAAGTTGAATTTAAAAAATGTAGAGAGCACAATAGATTTAAAATAAAATTTATTTAAGTTTTACAGTTTACAAAATATTTATGAAAAACGCATATAAAAGAAAATATAAAATGCAATTTTGAAAACTTGGGAGGATCCACTTAAAAAAAAAAATGTTCCTTATCTTCAACAATTAGGTTTTCTCTTCCCACCAGTGGGCGTTAATAACCGTGATGTTTACCACCTAAACAAAATATCAATCCAATTAAATTAATCTTGCTAACATTTAAATAAATTCATTTTGGACTGAAATTGGATGTGGGGAGTGGTGTATAAGAACCATCAGTTTTAATAGTAATATCTTTGTTATAATTTGGGTTACGAAAGTTGTGTCGAACATATTAGGAATATAAACGAATGTTGAGGGCCTCCGCCCAAAACATTTTACAATTTAGTGATCTTACTTTTTACATTCCCTTCAGCTTAAGATAAGTCATTTACTTTTAGTTAAGTCCATAAATAGTGAAACGTGGAATATCCCTTAATTTACATATCTCCTGGCAAATAAATTCCACCAAAATCACCCAATTTTTTATCACTGGAGAAGTGACCGTCAGATCCAGTAGTGTCAAAATGATGACTGTAAAGATGTAACAGTTAGTAATGGAATCCTAGTAATCACAGTGACCAAGGAACAGGAACTACATTCACGTCCTATCTTATCTATTGGAGACTATTTCAGCCCAGTATGTACCTTCGTTGTGATGGCATTCTAGGCTTTGCTTGTCACATTAACAATCATGCAGCCTGCTATCGCCGATCCGATGTCCTTTCTGAAGGACTTCATAGCAGGGGGTGTTTCTGCTGCCATCTCGAAAACAGTTGTGGCACCCATTGAAAGGGTAAAGATTCTTCTCCAGATTCAGCATGTTTCCAAACAAATCGCCGAAGACAAGAGATACAAGGGTGAGTAGCACTTTGTATATATATTTCGATATTTATTCTAATAATTAATTAAGGATTTTTCTTCGTTATCCAGGTCTTTCCATCCATTATTTGGGAAAATTTTCAACCAGAGAAATATATTTTTTTCTCTCCCCATTGGTAAATATCTTTTAGTTCATTTCTACTACTCTACTTTGATAATTTTATTGCTATTTAAAACAACTGTAATCTTAATTTTGATCCAACCATGCACTATACAAAGTTAATTATGACACAATGTCTACAGATATGCACTGCCCTATTTTTTTTTTCTTTACTCATGTTTCTTCATTCTCTACCCCAAAAAACATATGCAAACTTAAGTCATACCAAATTATTTATTTTTATAGCCAAATTAGCCTATAATGATAAATAATATATAATAAATAAATTAATACTCACTGGCTGTAGTAGTCTATCGCATTAAGATGCCTTATAACGTCATCTGCTGGGCTCCTTTAGAATAATTTAATTCTAAATGATCAATCAACTCCTTTCCGTTGGAGATCACATTTTAAAGTCTTTAATATTGTAATTACTAATAGATTATAGGGGGAAAAGTGTGATTAGTTTAAAATTAAATTTTACTTTTCTTTGTGTTCTATTTTATTTGTCAAAAAGGATATTTGTGAAGATTTTAACCAAGAGGATAAAGTTTATAATTAATTTATTGGACACAATTCAGTATTTGGACTTCTTTCTTAAAATTATTTAATAGGTTTCTAATTGCTAAAAATGGGATGTATAAAATATAATGGATATAACATGTTATTTTATAACACCTGTTCTATAAATATTTTAGCACTCATAGTAAGTAAAATATTTAATAACATAAATAATATTAATTATTTGTTAATATTAATAAACTCCAAAGGTGTAAGAGAAAGGTGAGAAAAGCCCTTGCTATCTTCTCTGTCAGCCTTATTTAAGGATTATTTTTTCTTCATTATCCTTTTTGGTATGTAAGATCAAACTTGTTAACATTTATATCTAGAACTTTCGCCATTTGAAATCTTCGTTTTAGCTTTTTGTGAAGCCTCGGAAATTATTACATTTTACCACTATCTGCTATCTCAATTCTAATTGAATATCTACAGTTCTTTTATTTTTTCTTTCAATGAACTGAATGCCTTTTCTATTCAGTATAGCTAAAATAAGCAAAGTGAATTATTAAAAAGTTTTATCAGTTTAAGAGCTTGTGCTAATTCCCTTAATGGGAAATTAAGCTATTCTCATTGGTATCACAATGAGATTTTTTTTTAAATTTCATATATAT
>KZ807006.1:258874-276635 GCA_000696205.2 Oncopeltus fasciatus
CTTCTTTAACTCCCCATATATATATATGTATATCTTCACTCCTCACTGAGAAAGGAAAGAAATCCTCGAAAATTTTTCTTTTTGTATGTTCATCCACCTATTCTTGATATGTATGTATGTGTGTGTGTATGTATGTATGTATGTATGTACGTACATATATATAATTATTTTTTAAGTATGTATTTATTAACTTGCCTGAACATGTTCTAGAATCTACTATATTTATAAAACGAAGCCAAATTCTAATGAATTGAAACCAAAGCTAAAGGAAAAAAGTATAGATTAAAATAGGTGTTAAATACAATTTTATAGCATTTATATTCGGAAACATTTTTTGAAAATGCATATCACAAAAGACATTAAGTACATAATTTTTAGAGTTACTATCTAACTCTATAGGTTAGAGGCCTTTTTATATTTCAAACAGAAAAATGAAATTTGATATTTATGCATTTCATTGCAAACCACTAGAGGAATTCATTTTTCATTTAAATGGGAGGGTGGTTTAGAGGGACACAGAAATTGATAATAGTAATATATTTTATTGTTATTTGAGTTACAAAGTTTATATAGCATACATGAAAAAATAAATTTTCTAATACTTGAAACATTTTAATGAAAAACTTTTGTCAAGAAAGAAATTCTTGTATTTAACTACAATGTGTGAGTGTCCACACTTGCTTCATGACCAGTCTGGAGCAAAGATTTCTTCCGCAAGCTATTGCTGTAGTTACCATACCATATTATTATTTTTTAAACAAAGCATATTATCTCTGTATAAATAATTTTCTCTATTTATTAATTAATAAAGACATTCTTTATCCACAAGGAAGAGAGCTCCTATGAACTGCAAAAACTAAAATATCTGGTGAATATAAAATAGTCTCTGATATATTATTTAACCCTGCAACAAGCTCTGGAGAAAGACAGAGAATTCTCCTTGATGAAAAATTATTGTATGCCACTTGTTCATGAACTTCTGGAGTGTATATGACAAATATATATATATATGTATATGCTCTTTATCCATTTATGGGATAAAGTACACTATCACATGACACATAATTGCACCTGTTCAAGGCTACAATGTAAAATTTAGGGCCTGAATTCAGGGAGGGTTCAGTTGTATTTTTTCTCTGGGAGCCCTCCCCAAGATGCTCTTGATTGCCTTCTTTTTAACCTAACTTTTGATTAGGAAGTTAGGAAATCTGTGATTAAGTCAGAAAAAGAAACCTTCTAACTTGAACCTCATCAGTTTGAAAGTAAAAAATAAATTCACTTGCCTTGACAATTTGTTCATTACTGAAAATTATTTTTTTATTGATATTAAGTCCAGAATTGTCAAGTTTAATTGTTATTTCCATGGCTTGCAGATGACAAAGTAATGTACTATTCAGGTCAACCATGTTACTATTTTATAAAACACTAATATGTCAAGAATAGAAAACTATACATAGTTTGGACATAGTAGATGTGTCCACTGATAGACCTATACATGAGGAATTATGTTTTTGATATTGTCAGTTTGTCTTGAGTAAGCAAGAAAGGAGGATATTTTTTCTACATTTATAGCATTCAGGAGTTCTGGAGAAGATTGTCAAACAGGTATAGAGGATGTTTTACCTGGAGCCATATGTAGTTTGAGTCATAAAGATAGACTTGCATTGCAGGAGATAAAATGATCGACTCAGACTACAAGGACAATTGTGACCTAACTCCTATTTGACCTAACCTTAGATCCTTTGCAATGGGGAACTAGAAGACAGGAGTATAGGCTCGAGGCTAATGACAGAAGTTGATTCAGGAGGTCTTAACTAAGCATTGAGTATTCTAAGCATGTACCATTCTAATACAACACTCCCTTTTATCTGATAGGTGGTCTTCAATGAGGATAACTGTGTTCTCAGGATGAGATCATTGATCCTGAAAGCATTAAGAAATTAATCATTTTTAATGTTTAAGACTGCAATTGCTTAACTGTTATCATAATAACTTTACTTTAGTGTTTAAAACAAAAAACCGTGCAATAATTGAAAAGCTATTTTTGTGCCAAAATTTGTATTTTTATTAATATACATTGTTTTTATTGAATTCTTATTGTTATTTACCAAGATCAAAGTGAAAGTTTGGAGTGATTTAAACTCTTACAGTTCCAAAGGTACTCATGTTCATTGATAGTGATAGAGAGTTATCACTTCAGGCTAATAACTATTTGGAATTTCAATTTTAGCTATTACCTTTTCGGAGTTACGGCACTGGTCATTCTCTCCCTCATGTCAATGCCACTCACAGCCATTGAACAACATTATGAGCAATTACAAAATGTAAACTTACTTACTGAATGTAACAACCAAATAAATGAATTAAAAAAAAAGCTATTACATTGAAACTTTCTTTTAGTTAAATACAGCTTTTTGATTCAATAATCCATGTGTAAATTTCCAATGGTGTATGACCCATTAAACTAAATTAAGAAACTAATAACCAGTTAACAAAATGTATTTTAAAAAATGGATAAAGTTCTTATTAAGCAAAAAATAATTTAAAATTATATGATTTATAATTTAATTAGGAAATATAATTTTTCACCANATATATAGAGAGAGAGAGAGAGAGAGAGAGAGAGAGAGATAGATAGATAGATATACGAACAAGCCTACCAAGTATCTGTATAAAATAATGTAATTGGCTTGTAATAAGCAAAAAATTGAGGTTTTCATTTAAATTTTCGGTTTGATTTCTTCTGAAATAAGAAGAAATCAAACAGAATTTTTGCATATTATTTTTTAAGTTCTTGACCAAAAGTCTATTGGGTACTTATTTTAACCCTTCAAAGCCATGGTCTTATCAAGATATATTTTCTAGTATCCCAAGTTTCACGTTCCTATGTGTTTCGGGTTTCTGTGTTCAGTGTATGAATGAGTGTGTTGTTTTTTTTTTGTTTTTTTAATTTGATTAGATTTTTTCATTAATTTGTATATTTTGTCAAAATCTTTTTATTTTTACGTCTTCATTAATTTTCAGATTCTACTCTATAACGGAAGTTATTAAATACCTATGGAAGAAACAGCCTTCCCGTTCTGATTCATTCTCTGATATATATGGTAGTCATCTTATAAAGTAAACTTTAAAAATTCGATCATAAAATCGAATACTGTGTGTATACACACACACACACACACACACACACACACACACATATATATATATATATATATATATATATATATATATATATTGCAAAACTCCCACCTCATTGTTTAAGGTAAATTAAATTAAAATTGGTGGCTAAAATAATTATGAATAAATAAGTTTTATTTGTTCACGTAGGCTTCGACGGTCGTCAGAAGTATTTACCGTTTCTTCTTCCAGGTTGGACCGTGTCAAATTAGTGTTATTTGCCGAGCTTTCGCACATCATGTGATGGCTTCTTCAGGGCTGAAAAGAGAATGAAAAAACAAATTATTTTCCAACCTTACATACATGACTTATTTCCTTTATTCCATTAAGTTGGAAAATAGAGCCCCAGAAAAGTTTCACCAGGCATCCCTGCATGTAATTAAGTACCTCATTTCAGAACAGGACTTTCTGCCTTCACATTTCTCAGTCCACGATTCTCTCTTCTTGGCATCCTCTTCTCTTCTGTCCTGGACTTGTGGTCTTCTTTGACTTCACCCATTGAGGAAAATAGATTTAACATTACCGGAGAATATCTCCAGTTTCATTTTCATCCATGTATTTCTGGACTACCCAAAACATCTAGAGAGTGGAGAATGGCTGCTGTGCCTTACTAACCCTGCTGGCAATATCTTCTTTAACTCCCCCATCAAGTATCTTGCTGCCCAGATAACAAATTTTTTTCATTCTCACAATTGCTCCCTCTCCTAGGAGCAGATTCTCTGTCTTCACCACCCATTGGTGGAAATGGGGAATGCAAAAATATGACATTTAAAATTTATATTAATTAATTTTATCTGTTTGCACTTTAGTATCCATAATTATAATTGTAAAGAGACCAAAATAGTTATTTATACCTCATTCCACTAGTTATTAGATGATTTTGTTAATTTAATGGTTTATATTGGGAAGGCGTGTTCAGAGGAAGACCAAAATGAAAAATTATTAATATCTTTGTTAGTGTAAAAGCATAATGCAAATTTTAATTTTTTGACTCTTATATTTTATATATGTACAAAAAAATTCAAATTAAGGAAAACATAAATAATTCAACTAGGAAAGTTGAAATCCCCTTCCTCTTTCCAATACTGAAAATCTAAATTTATGATTTAAATATTTTTTCTCCTAAACTATTGGATAAGTTGTTAATGATTTTAATTGGGCAGGAGTAAAGAGAATTGTAGACCAAATTGAAAAATTCTTTTCTCTCTATAATTTAAGTCTGAAAGATACAATTATTATTAACATAATTGGAGTAAAATGTAATTTCCTAATTTTTACCAAACACACTTATTAAAGAAGAAAATTATGAATGTAACCAGAAATTTAATACATTCTCTCTTAACTCCTGACTAGTCTCAGCAAGCATAACTTTTTTTCTCATGCTCATTTATTCTTGTGAGATGCTTTTAGATATTTACTCTTTTTTCTTGAAAACCATAAGCATGCTTACTTTACGCACCTTGCATATTCTTTATTTATTATTATTTATACATCTTGTATATACCTTGTGTGTTCTTTCTGTTTCACCAAAATCCACCTCAATTTATATTATATATTATTATATTTATATNTTTCTGATGGGAAAAAACTAAAACTCTGTGGATTTATCAGTCCAGTTAAAATAAATTTATTAGAAAATATTTCAACTTTCACATGAAAACCTGTCACCAAAAAGCTTTGTTAAGTTTTTTTTCAAGATAAATTATTATTATAATTTCTCTTTCTGCTCTGAGTAAATATTATTTTTTTAAATAAAAATAATTATCAACTGGATGTTTGAAAATAAATTACTTTTATGGTCAGGAAAAATATGGCAGTTTTATGAAATTGTTAGTACTACTTTGTAATGACTCCTATTTATAAATAATTGAATAATTATTTCACATACCCATCGAAGTGGTTTCCTTAGAAATTAGTAAGCATTTCAGGGTCATTTGAATCTCACATAAAATTTGTATGCTTTATTATAAAAGCATCTGTTTCATATTAAATTAATTAATATGATAATATAGCTTTGAACAATTAAAATGTATCTTAAATATTTAACTTTCCATGAAGAAGAATAATAAATGTTTGGCAGTGTAACTTATCCAATCAATAAATTATTGAGGTATTTTTTTTTTTCTAGGTATGGTTGACTGTTTCATCCGCATCCCCAAAGAACAAGGTATACTTGCATACTGGCGTGGTAACTTCACTAATGTGATTAGGTATTTCCCGACACAGGCCCTTAATTTCGCCTTCAAGGACATGTACAAAGGTTTCTTCTTGGCTGGAGTTGACAAATCCAATTTTAGGAGGCACTTAGCTGGTAATCTTGCTGCTGGTGGTGCAGCAGGTGCTACATCCCTTTTCTTTGTATTCCCTCTTGATTTCGCTAGAACAAGGTTTGTTTCAGGATTTATTTTTGTTTAAGTATCAGTTAATTTCAAGTAATCATAATTGATTTCTTATTCTTATATGTAGAATCAGGGTAGTTTTCTGGAACCCTCATTCTTGTTGAGAAACAACTGAGTGTGCTTTTCTACTCACACTCTATTATGGCAAAGTTGCTCACTTTACTATATAATTTATTGTATAATTCAACTAATCTTCAACAATGTAATTAATCCTAGTGTGTAACAGTGCATAACTAAGCCTGATTCTTCATTAAGATATTAATTATTTCTCTTTGATATTTTACATAAAAATTTAATACTCAAGAAATTCTGGAATTTCCTGCTAGCAACCATTAGAGCAGAATGCTGGGCTAAAATCATTTACCAGAGTTCGATTTGGATTGTCATTGATCAACTTAGAGCACTGATGATGAGACAGAGATCACAAAAACGCTTTATTAAGAAAATGAGCTCATCACCTTTTATTTTGCCTTAAGTCTCCTATTGTGTTAAACCTTAAGTCCCCCAATCATTATTAATTCTATTTTTGCTAAATATATTACTGTAAGGCATCATCAGTCATATTGGAACATAAAATTTGTGGCTGTTGTAAGCAAATTAACGTTTGGTAATTGCTAAATATAAAATAAGTCTATAAGGGTTTTATCTACCTTTCACTTTATAATATTTTACCAATATTTAAATTCAATCCAATGTTGATTGTGGTCATTTATATAAGTCATATATTATTATTATTGTTTGAAAAAGTAAATTAAAATTTATGTTGGATATATGGTTAGAACTCTCTAAGATCATATGATTAAATGTGATTTTCAGGGTAATGATGATACCTCATAGTGAAATAGTACAAAAAATAAAATAAATATGTATTAGGAGACTTAATATCTAATAGTTATTTGTGTAACTCTGGTTTATGATTATTATTATGAAGGTTATAACTTTGTATTGTTATGTGTTTCTATTTTTCAGTCTACTTTTTAGAATATTTTCTTCAAGGAAATGAAGCTATTCACATTAACACTGTGCTAAAACTTTTGATAACAAATAAGATTAATTAAAAATTTTAAATATCGGTCCCTCCCAAAGCCCACATTTTCCCCACATCCTCCCAAGCCAAATTTTTCTTGGAAATAAAGGTATTTTTTTGTGTCAATATGAGGAATGTTTTGGGAAATGAAACTTGACACAGATTTCTTCCATGATAAAAGAAACATTTTAGGAGTTGCACAGCAAAATTGAAAAATTAGGATGTGGGGTTTACCTGTATCATAAGTTTTATAGTTTATTAGCCAAAAATAATTTTTTATAAGATGAAATTTCACATTATCTTTAAAACCAAAATGAAAGGCTGAGTTGAAAATTGAGCAATATGAGAGTAAAAATATATGACCAGTAAACTTTTTTTTATCAAAACTGCTGTAGCATTTTTTTAAATATCATTTTAGGCTTAGTTTTCATATGTAACACTTAAGTACTTAATTTCATGTGACCTTCATTATTAAATTAGTTCCATTTGTTTACTATAGATTGGCTGCTGATGTTGGAAGGGGAAGTGCTCAGAGAGAGTTCACTGGACTGGGTGACTGTCTCATTAGGATCTTCAAGCAAGATGGTATCCTGGGTTTGTACAAAGGCTTTAGTGCCTCACTCCAGGGTATCGTCGTCTACAGAGCTGCTTACTTTGGCTGCTTTGACACAGCCAAATCTATGCTTCCAGACCCCAAGAATGCCGGATTCTTTGTCTCATGGGGAATTGCTCAGGTATTCCTTTTCTTTAGTTCTATTATACTATATATCACTCTTAGAGTATTATTTTATTTTTCCTTTTACTGACTTATCAAAAAGGAATAATTATAATAATAAGATATCTCAACATATGCCTCAAATTAGGCAAAATCAGTATTCCCTCAGGACTTTTCATTTACCTCAAATGGCACACAGTTATTACTGTGTGTAGTAAATGAAAGTACCTGAGTAAATATTGATTGTGTGTAATTTGTGGCATATGTTAAGCAAGATATATTCAATTTTCTCTTCTAAAATATTGAAGTATATGAAGTATCTCTTGATGTATAAAGTAGGTCAATTTTCGACAGATAGCTCTTCTCAAAAATCATTCTTTTAGAATCTCATAAAAGATTACTGTTAATGCTGATTGACTGAAGTCATATACAAAACTTTTTGAAAAAAAAAATCTAGTAACCAAGTATCCAACTCCTCCTGGAGATTAATATTCTTGAATAATGGTACTGAAACCTGCTAACAGAGATGTTTTTCGAGTTCTTTTAGTAATATAAAATAATCTTGATGGGATCATTATTTAATTGTAGAGAGGATGCAATCAAAATACTTAATTTTTTTCCCTCATAACTCCTTAAAATAAGTCATATTTGGGATTTTTGAAGCAAGTGGGAATGTTGCTATCTTTTTAGGTACTATTCAAGTTGTAATTATCCATCATGCTGTTTCTGAAGCTATGAAAAATTATAGTAAGGGTGCCAGGGTAGCCAAGGGAATCCATTTGCGTCTCTTAATCCTGTCACAGTTGGTTCAAATGCCACTCTGGGCAAGCTTTTACCATAAAATAATAGCTTTCCCTGAGGCCCACCCTAAAAATAAAAAAATAAAAAATCCCTGGTGGTCTCATGAAAAGGCAGGAAATCCTTTTCTCAGAATTTTGTATTGTAAATTGATTTTGAGGATAATTATTAAAAATTCTAATTATTAAGTATTAAAAGCTCTTAGAATTAATATTAAAAAATTTGACTCAATAAATATAGTACCAGCAGTTAAACATTGTTGATATTCAGCTAACAAAATTTAATACAGTCTAGGTACTCTTTTTAAGCATATCTGATAATAATAATAATATCCTGTGATTTTCTTAAATGGTCAGTCTTCCATTCATATAGAGTAGGAATAAGGAGGTAAAAGTGCACTTTTATCATCACATCTAATAGATGTGTATCTGTCAACCAACTATTTTTTTTTTTCAGAACAATGGATATATTTAAAAGAATTAAAAACTAAGTAATTTTTCCTTCAGATTTTTTTTTTTTTTTCAAGGTAAACTTAGCATAAAAGAAAAAGCTTGCTGGACTTTAAGATAATGAATTGAAACTAATGAATATTATTTTTAGTAGAAATAATATAATTTATCTATTACAATTGTTAACTACCAATCAATGTTGATCTTTTTGTAGTTTTAAGGTATCCCAACTTTTATGGTTATCAGTAACTTCCTTTTTTTTCCTCTCCTATTAGAGGGTAAGAGTATTTAGAAGCCTCGTGATCACCTCAGGTTCTTTCCACTTAATACCTACAATGAGAGTTACTAAAATTTATGTATAAAAATAAATTTTTACTGCAGCAGGCATAATATTTAGTCTAAAGTGATTAAACTAGACTATTTTATTGATAAAAGATTTTACATGCCAAAGAAATTTTGAAATATAATATTCATAAGTTGCTAATTTATGTTCATAATTTATGCAACTCTTGCATGACAAATTTTTTATTTGGATGTGGGACTGAAATATATTTATTTATTTTCATAAGTATTGAGTGAGGATTTTTATAAATTTATCTCAGATATAATAATTTCTAAAAGCTAGTAATAATCTTCATAATAATTTTTTTTTTTTTTAAAGGTTGTAACTACAGCTGCAGGTTTTATTTCATACCCCTTTGACACAGTGAGGAGACGAATGATGATGCAGTCAGGTTTGAAAAAGTCAGAAATCATCTACAAAAACACAATGCACTGTTGGGCGGTTATTGCTAAGACAGAGGGAATTACTGCTTTTTTCAAGGGAGGATTATCAAATGTCATCAGGGGTACTGGAAGTGCTCTTGTCCTAGTCTTATACGATGATGTTAAAGCATTTTTGTTCTAAACTGCATGTTCAAAGTTAAACTATATCATTTTGTACTGATATATTCCAGAAATCATATAAAATTACATGAAGATTTCCTAAAGACTATTATCAAAAACAAGCAAGAATTAATTATTTTTACAAAGAAAAAAAAAGAATCATAGGAGGAAATAATGATTTATTTTTGCAATAATTTTCAACATTATATTCTTATGTGAGAATGGTCGGGGTTTCGGCCAGGAAGAAAAAAAATATACACCAAAATTTGGAGTAATATTTTTATTTATGCCAACGTTTCGGCTTAGCTAGTAAGCCATCATCNTTAATATATTTTTGTCTTGGAATACATTGTTGGAGAGGTTAAGGTTTCTAGAAATGAGGTTTTTTTTTGCATAATTTATTTTTTAATGATAGGGATGTGATGAGTTAAAATGGAAGAGACTTTCGGAGTATGCAAGTTTAGTGTACCCGTCAGTAGTTTAATTTAAGTTCTAATATCAATTTTAAGTGACGATGGTAAGAGTTAAAAGAATTGAGGATTTCTGGTAATTTGGATTGAGTATTACTAAAAGATTGTCTAGGTATGTTTTTTTATGAAAAATATGTCATCCGGGAAAGAGGGGAGAACTGTGCTAAGTAGGTCAATTATTGTGATATTGGCTATGTGGGGGCCAGATAATTTCCCATGATCAGTCCAGATATCTTTTTCTAAAATTTGTTTTGGAAGAGAAAGTAACCAGCATTGCAGCACAATAAGTCTATAGATAAGAAACTAGTGGTAAAGTTGTGTGTGATTCAATTTGTGCCAGTTGTTTTTGTCATTGAGAACGTTCGTGATGAGGTTGGTGACGTCTAGGGATGTAAAAACATACTTCGTAGGGATTTTGAAAGTTTGGTTTTAGGGAAAGGGAGTTTTAGGGAAATTAAGGCCAAAACATTGGCGAAAATAAAAAACTTTGTCAGTTTTAATTCTTTAATTCTTCAATTCCAAGACCGTATTCCTGACTACCCTCTACTTATTACATGTTATCATTATTATTGTATTTGTATATCAAGATGTATATATATATATATATATACACACACACACACACACAACAATAAGTTAATAAGTTAACAATAGTTAATATTCAGTAGAAAGCATTTAGAACTTTAGATTTTCTCTTAAAGATGTCAAAAATTGATTATAGAAAAAATGGGTTTCTTGTTTGTTTTTTATCAATATTTATGAAAAAAAGTAAGACTGAATTGAGGTCACTATCCTCTAAATCACATTCTTCTATATTCATTTTTCCTTGTTTTACTATATCTGTGTTGGTAATCAAAATATTATTTATGTGAAAGCTTTACAAGACCCACTATTTTATGGGTCAGATTGAAACTCAAAGTATAAGCTATTTTAGAATAAATACTAAGTAAAATCACTTAATATTTCATATTTGTGGTTGCCTCATTTATTCAATGTTGCAATGGATATTTTTTTAAATGGACAATTTTTTTTTCAAATTGTTGGATGAGTTTCTTAATGTCTGAAATCAGTCCGAGGGAGGGGGGGAGGATGTTAGCGAATACCCAAATTGAAAATTTGTTGATAAGTTGTTACAGTTTGAGTTACAATAAAAACTGAACATTATTGGTGTAAAATATAATTTTCTAACATTTATATTCTATAACACTTTTGCAAAAATTATACTTAAAAAATATTTAAGAATGTAAGTTTTAAAGTTGGGTGAGCCTCCTTATTTTTAAAATATTGGAACCAAATTCAGTAATGAGACTTTATATTGAAAAAATAATTCATTTTTTATTGTTATTGAGATAGGGAGTCCTCTATGACACATTTTTTTTTAATTATTTGGTTATAATTTTGAGATTAGGGGAAAATTTTTTATCCTGTTGTGTATTTATTGAACTGTCTTGCTCTGCATCTTTTTCAAACCTCAATATTTGTACAAAAGTTGTAAAATTAAAAAAAAAATTAAGTTAATGAAAAATTTTAAAGGGTCACTATTCTTTTAAAAAAGAATAGAACCTGTAAGTTAATGAATCTCTCAGAAGTAGTGACATTTAATTAGTTTTCCAATAGTTTAATCAAAACTTAAAATTATCTCTTAAACTTGGCAATTTAATTAGAATGATAACAAAATTAGTAGGAAACAATAAAGGCAAAAAGAGAGGCTGTCTTCAACAAACTTCTTTACTACTTTCTAATTTTGGAAAAAGACAATGCTTTTTTTAAAACTTTTTTTTTTTTTTTTTTTTTTTTGTTCACTGCTCAAGAATATGTAGATATGATTTACAGGTACAGAAGAGCTAAGGTGGCAGATAAATGAGTATCTAACTCATAATGGATGAGAATAGCTAACTAAATCAATAAAAATTACTCGGGAAGATGGATGATTGGGTTGTATGGGCGTTTGCAATGGCTGGCTCAAAACTTAGACAATGCTACTGGATATATGCATTTGACTAACTACATGTTGATAATAGAAACCAACTAATTTCAAGGATTCGAGAAATGAGAGCCAAAAATAAAGAGATTCAAAAGATTTAATCAGTGGTTCAACCAGATTTCGGAAGCGTTTTGCAAAAAGGAGATAGTTCCAGCAACTTTTACAACATTTTATAAAAATTACCTTAGCTTTTTTATTTATATAATTTATAGGATTTATAATTGATGTTTTAAGGGAACTGTTGAAAAGTTAGTTAAATGTTATAACTTCTATGATATTCGGCAGCTTCCAGGCTTTTTATTTAATTTTTTTTTTTTTTAATCCGTGATCCTCAAAAATTTGGTGTAGTTATTATGGTCTGAAAAATACACTTGTCAACAATGAAAGCACTGTTATAGACTAGGGAAGTGAGGACCAGACCTGTACGGGAAGGGGCCAATAGAAGGATGACATTTGTTTCCTTTGTCAGGGAAGGGAAGCAGGATTACTTGGAAATCAATATAGATCCTTCTAGGCCTGCCTTGCCACTTCCACGAAGTTATAAAATCAGCTCGCCAGCTGTCCCCCGAGTCAGTGATAAGTTAATCTCCATCTGTGGCAGATTCCATATCAGATTGCATGCCGGGCTGATCGTAGACTCTGTAGTGCCAGTAGCAGTGATAAGTGACAGTGATTAATAAATTATCTTGAGGCCTCTTTGTAAATAAGCATATTTAATTTGTTAGTACATAATAAATATTTTAATTTGTTGTGGTTTTTAATCCCACGTAAATTATTATTTTTTAAACAATTAATGAGAGGGAACAGAAAAAAAAAATCTATCTGTCCTCGCCAGGAATCGAACCTGGACCTCCTGCTATCCGGGCNTGTCCTCGCCAGGAAAATAGTTTCTGTTTCTGTTTGAAAAAACTATCTGTTCCTGGCGAGGACAGATAGTTTTTTATTTTCTGTTCCCTCTCATTAATTGTTTAAAAAATAGTTAGTACATAATAATTAATTGTATAAGGTGTAAGTAATTCATATTTATTATTTATTAATTTGTTAGTTATTAAGGGTAGTAGTTGCAGTAGGTTGCGTTGTAATTAGTAGATGTAATTATTTGTGATAATAAATTAACTCAATTTATATAATTGTTCTTAATTATTAGTGACCTGTAGCCTTCAACAGTACATAAGTCTGATAAAATTTAATACTAACCCTAAAAGTGTCGTCAAATGTTGAAAAAAATGTCAAATTGGGCTTTTATTTATATTTAAAAAAAAAAGTATTTTTCTAAATAAACAACTGTTGACAGCTTAATACCTTAAGCAGAGGTTTCTTACCTCTAGAACGGGTTGAAATAGAACATGCAGTTTTCAGGATTTACCTCCAATTTTGGTCTAGTTTCACTTAATAGTTTTATAGTATTGTCATTTGTCACCTTTGCAGAATTCTGGGATGGCTTGGCAATTGTTTTAGAAGAATTTAGAAAAGTAATTGTAAGACAGAGATTCATGCTCATTATAGGCAGACATCACAGATGTCGAATTGGAAAAATGATGGTGCTGACTAACACTAGTATGCTGCAGAGTAGCGTTGTAGCCAGTGATCAGTACACACCTGTATGTAGCGCTCCGTCTTTCCAAATACAATATACGAGTTGTGGGAAGAACTGAGATCTCAAACTCTACATACATTTGCAGTGAAGTGTCAGTAAAATGTGAGTACAGTTTAAGCTCGAATCGTCACGAGGATCACATCTAAACAGTGACTAAAGCGAACTAATTTTGTAGCTGTTATCCTTAGCACTGGGTACGGCAGGGGAGACCTTTCCGGCCCCCACTTCGCCGCGCTAGGCTCTCATAGCCTCCCTTATCTCTCAGCCTGTTGGGTAGGAGGCTCCGTTCGAGACTCTTAACCCAGCCTTACAGGTTAGAGACTCGGTCATTATACTTTTTTTTTTACTCGTATAAATTAATGATTAATTATGGGAGGCAATAATTATCATCAGGTGATTGCTAGTGGAGGACAAAAAGGGAAACGTCGTGGTGCAACCATGACCCCTCCTAAAGATAAGAGGCGGCATTCCGCCAGTAGCACTCCATTGGAATGAGATCAATTACAGCTACGCCCCAGCACTTCTCAAGGAGTGACCATCACACCCCCCGCCAACGAAATGACAGACAGGAATGAAAACCTATAACCCTTTACGACAGTGAACCCTTTTCATCCTCTTCAAAACATTACTGGAGAGGAGATGGAAACCGCCATCCTACGTATACCCCGACCACCTCCCATTTTTGTCAGAAACGTACAAAATTTTTGTTTAATGTGCATTCAACTCGATGAACGAGTAGGCCGCGGGAGATACACTTGTGTCAATCGTCAGCATGGCAAATAATGCCAAATAGCCCAGACACCTACAGAGATATAGTGAGCTATCTGAAAGAGACAAACGCCCAGCATCACACATACCAACTAAAGGAAGAGCGTGCACTCAGGGTTGTCATCCGTCACCTCCACCACTCAACCTCTCCTGATTATATCAAAGAGAAGCTCACTGAACTTGGCTTCCAGGTCAGAAATGCAATTAACGTAACAACAAGTAGGCCTGGTAATGACGATCATATAAAGAGTCCGTTGCCCTTGTTCTTTGTGGATCTCGAGCCCACAAGCTATATAGACGAGATCTACAATATAACCTCACTTTGCCATTACAGAATACGAGTGGAGAAGCCCCTCCCTCGACGAGACATAGTTCAGCGCCACAAATGCCAGGAACACTAAAAGATACTGTGAGTATGGTGCCCGATGTGTCAAATGTGGAGGGACACATCTGGCAGGGGACTGTCAGAAATCTCGCAGTACACCTGTTGTCTGCGCCCTTTGCCAAAAAAGGGATACAGCCCACCAGACAGCAGAACTCAGCACCTGTAGCTCGAAGACCTCCACCACCCCCAACCAGAAAAGTGGACTCAGGTTATTCTTATGCAAAGGCGACCTACCAGCCCAGACAAGAAGAACCTCTTCCTCAATGCCAGCCTTCCAAGGGAGAGCGACCTGCCATCTCTCATGTTCCTCCACCGTCAATATCTAATGATTTCCAATCCATGCTCCACTCCTTTTTCTCGGAATTTCGCGCCCTCATCACTCCTCTCCTAAATCTACTGTCAGTGGTAGTCTAATATGACTTCCTCGTCTGGCAGTAAAATAATTCCTCCTCTCCTAGATCCTTTTCATTCAAACACTTACAAACTAACTCTAGTAGACAGATGTATAGACGTACTCTTACTTACTGAAACACGACTTACAAAAAATAAAGAACTTAACATACCAGGCTGTACAACTTACCGAACTGATCACCGAAATGGACGAGCTCATGGTGGAACTGCGCTCCTCATTCGCACTTCCCATACTCATCATTTAATACCTTCCACTCCTACAGACTCGCTTCAATCCACTTCAGTGTCCATCAATACTTCCACTTCCCCAATTACCTTTTCTGCAGTATATTGCCCTCCTAACAAATCTATCACCTCAGGCCAATTTCAAGAGCATTTTAAATCCTTTGGTTCCCGTTTCCTCTCTGGCGGAGATTATAATGCGAAAACATCTGCAGTGGGGCACGAGAATGACCAACTCTCGTGGCCGTGCTCTGTATAATGCTATCTCCTCTCACAATCTCTCCACTCTAAGTCCGTCCTCTCCCACCTATTGGCCCACCGACGTAAACCGTCTTCCTGATATTCTAGATTTTTTCATATGTAAAAATCTTATTACCTAACATCACTCTGTAAAAACACTAAATGAACTTTCCTCTGACCACAAACCTGTCTCTCACACCTATCCCTAGACAATTGCCACCAACCTTAATGAGTGGTCTCATTGACTGGCCACTTTTTAGAACTCTCCTAGAAGAGTCACTTGACCTCGGAATCTCCTTAAAAACCTCTGAAGAGCTGGATGATGCTGTCCAGTTCTTTACTATAAATATTCAGCAATGTCTTTGGAAGGCTAACTTAAAACCCACCAGCACCCGCTACACTGTAAATTCAGCTGAACCCCTCCCTGCTTACATTAAAAACCTCATACAAAGCTAAGCGTCAAGCTCGAGCCCTGTTCCAGAGGTACAGACATCCCTCAGATCGTAGGGAGTTCAACCAGATATCTCGTCTCGTAAAGCAAAAACTAGGTGCTTTACGAAAAAAGGCATTGAATGCCTACCTGTCTAGCCTCTCAAAAGGAGACAAATCCCTCTGGACTGATACTCGCAGAATTCTGTAGTACCATGAACCTTCTGCCCTCTTACGTCAAAAAGATGGTTCCTGGGCCTCTTCCGGCAAAGACAAGACCCAAATGTTTGCCCAGCTTCTGAAGCAAACATTCACTCCTCATCCAGATCCCGATAACTAGTCCAATAACGCGGAGGTTGAGGAGTCACTGGATATACCTTTACCAATGTCCTTACCGATTAAGGCAGTGATACCTTCTGAAGTCAAGTACATTATAAACCATCTGCCTAAGCGGAAAACACCCGGCTATAACCTTATCACCTGGCTAATACTTCGAAATTTACCCCAAATGGCAATTATTTTCCTCACTTACCTCTATAATTGGGCCTTTCGAACCACTCATTTTCCACTTCTCTGGAAATTTTCAGAAATAATCCTGTTTCCCAAACCCAGTAAATCTTCTGACACATTATCCTATCGACCAATTAGCCTTCTTCCTTTATTTTCCAAGGTATTTAAGAAAGTTGTTTTAAAACGAATAATACCTATAATAACTTCCTTAAATATTCTTCCTAATCACCAGTTCGGCTTCCGATCCCATCGTTCTACTGTCCAGCAGGTGTTTCGCGTTGTAGACTTTATTTCCTCTTCTCTCGAGCGAAAAGAATTTTGTCCTGGTGCATTCTTAGATGTCACTCAAGCATTTGACAGAGTATGGCATACTGGACTATTATATAAGTCCATATTTCCAAGTTCCATCTACCTAATCCTCAAATCTTTTCTTTCTAACCGTTTCTTTAGGGTCCGGAAAGGATCAGATTACTCCGAACACTACCCTGTGAAAGCGGGTGTTCCACAGGGCAATGTGCTTGGACCCATCCTTTTTATCCTTTAGACTGCAGACATCCCTACTCATCCTAATACTCTTTTAGCCCTCTTTGCAGATGACAATGCATTTTACAAAACCACCTTGATGCTATTCAGCAGTGGTGCAGTAAATGGAGAATTAAAAAAAATGAGTCCAAATGCGTACAAGTAAATTTTCAACTAAGAAAAGATTATCCTGATAATGTTACATACAATAACATCCCTATACCTCTCTCTGATTCAGTCCGTTACCTTGGGTTCCACCTTGACTCACGACTCAACTGGAATGAACATACTAAAATCAACCGACAAGAACTCAACAGACGCCACGGACTCTTATACAGCCTTATAAAAAGGCGCTCACACCTCACATTAGAAAATAAACTGACCATCTACAAGACCAACATACGACCAATCTGGGCCTACGATGCAGAACCGTGGGGTGCCACTAAGCCTTCCAATATCCAACGAATACAATCCTTTCAGTCCAAAATTCTCAGAATAATTGCTAACGCTCCATATTATGTGTCCAACTCTATCCTTCATCACGACTTTAATATTCCTTTTGTCAAAGACCTTATCTCCACCCGCTTCAAGCTCTTCAATATTGTAAACTCCAATTTCATCCCAATCCATGTATCCAATCCCTGTCAGACTCCAATCCTCCCCGGCGACTAAAACGGAGATGGCCTCGCGACCTCCTGGGCCTTAATGCCTAAACTTATTATGAGTGGGGTCGATGGGCCCCTTCTCCCTGCACAGTGATGACCATTTAT
>KZ807006.1:277004-332367 GCA_000696205.2 Oncopeltus fasciatus
TACACCGGCCCGGATAGCAGGAGATCCAGGTTCGATTCCTGGCTGGGACAGATAGATTTTTTATTCTATTCCCTCTCATTAATTGTTTAAAATTTACGTGGGATAAAATACCACAACCAAATAAAATATTTATGAACAAAAGGAAACTTTTTTCTTGTATACTGTTTCCCAATTATCGTGTTCAGTAGTTAAAGAATTAAATTTTAGTGAAATAAAAACTGGACTGCACTTAAGGAACATTTAAAACGCTATTATAGACAAGCTAGAGACACATCACAATTACATGAAGAATTAGAGACATTACGACAAACGCCTAAAGAATCGGTAACTGATTTTTTCAAAAGACTAGACAAACTTAAATCTAATTGCATATCGGCTGAAGTAAATAGTAGCAAAGATAAAAATCGATGGTATGAAACTAGCGATTCAAAAAACTGCTTTAAGAAGGTTTGTCCTTCATACTAGACCTAAGATCTCTCAAATGTTAAGAGCGCGAAGCGTAGAAGATCTTAAAGAAGCTCTTTCGGTCGCGATTCAGGAAAAGAAAATCCTTAACTATAAAAATAATTGTAGTTCAAGAAATATGTATTAAAATAAAATATAAAATGTCAAATCACTCGTACGAAAACTGTCGTAGAAAAGGTGGAGGATCTAAGTATCATTCCACTTTACCAAATCAGAACCGTAACTTTAACGAACAAGAAAAAACTTTGTAAAAAACCAGGACATACTATTGACGAATGTAGAAAAAGAATGTTTAATAATAGAAACCCAAAAATAAATTATTTGAACCCCCAGAAACCCTCCAATGAACGGTGCCCCTTCGGAGGAAGCCAACATGTTAGCGACATTCAACACTACGTCCACAATATAAACGGACAACTAACGCTGACTTTTCAAAGTTTAAACGCCAATAATGGTAAATTAACTTTCTTAATTGATACAGGTGCCACGACTTCACATGTTAAACACGACACATTAAATCCAAAAGTAACCTCAATAAACCCAACTAAGACTATTGATATTAACGGAATTACCCTAAATCCCCTATTAGAACTTTAGCATTAACCCAGATAAATTTGAAAATTGGAACTCTGACATTAGAGCCTAAAATCCATATGATAAATGGAAAAATTATTTTTTGCCTATACGATGGAATTTTAGGAAATAATTTTCTGGAAAATGAAAAAATTAACAATGCAAAAATATTTAAAATTCAAAACAATGTGAATTATTTTAATAATCACAATTATGAGAATACGTTATAATCACAATATGAGAATATTAAGCTTAGGCCTTCAGACAAGAACGTCGAACATGTTAAGATATTAAACCAAGTAGAAGATGGAATCATTAATGAGAAAAATTTCGGTAACGGTTTAATTATCCCCAATTCTTATGTTAAAAATAAAGACGGCTTCGCACTTTGCGTTGTTATCAATAACAACGAGGAAATAATTGTCCAACATCCAGCGTACAAATTAGAAGAAGTTTTTGAAGAAAAAATATTTAAATTTGTTGACGATGAAAGATTATCCCTATTAGACGAAAGCCATAGACTTGAACATTTAGGAAAAAAAAAAGAAAAACTCAATAAAAAAAAAATTTGTCATCAATACGGCGATATATATAGATACTTGCAACCACGAAATCCCAACCCCATCACACACACCATTAACGTCAAAAATCCATCTTTACCCTACAATTCACGAACAGGAGGTCAAGAAACAGGTAGAAAAATTCTATTAAAACAAATATCATTCAGAATTCTACATCTGCCCGGAACTCTCCTGTGTGAATAGTCACAAAGAAAACGGTTGCTTCAAGTGAAAAGAAATGGCGCATAGTTGTAGACTATAGGAAGCTAAACCAGATCACAGTCTCCGGTAAATACCCTTTACCAAGTATGGATTATATTTTAGAATAACTAGGTGAAGCAATATACTTCACAACTCTAGATTTAGCTTCTGCCTTCCAACAAGTCCCTGTAAACCCTAAAGATAGAGCGAAAGCAGCATTTTCAACTCCCCAAGGACACTATGAGTTCCTTCGGATTTAAAAACGGTCACCCTACATTCCAGAGAATAATGAATACAGCTCTTAGAGGCCTTAAAGCACTTATATATCTCGATGATTTAATAATTTTTGGTGAAAATTTAGAAGGCCACAACAAGAATCTCCTGGATGTATTTCAAAGGCTACGAGAGCATAATCTGAAACTCCAACCCGACAGGTGTGAATTTCTAAGACAAGAAACCAACTATTTAGGTCATATCATTACGAATAAAGGTATATCTCCAAATCCAGATTAAGTAAAAGCCATATCCAACATTAAAACACCAAAAACAAATGGTCATTTCTCGGACTCGTATGTTATTACAGAGAATCTATCACTAACTTTGCTGCGATTGCCAAACCTTTAAATAAACTACTAAGTAAAAACTCAAAATTTGAATGATCTGGTAAATGCGAGTATTCCTTCAACACACTATAAACGGCTCTAATGACTGAACCGCTTTTGCAATACCCGAGGTTCGACAAAACCTTTATCTTGACAACAGACGCTTCGAATGAAGCAATAGGTTCCGTGCTTTCACAAGGAAAGATTGGAGAAGATTTGCCAATATCCTATTATTCAAGAACTCTCTAAACAAATCGGAATGTAATTATTCCACAACTGAGAAGGAACTCTTAGCGATCGTGGACTCCGTCAAACATTTTAGACCCCCCCCCCCTATTTTGTCAAAAGTTTACAGTTGTAACGGAATACAAACCGCTTCCTTGGATAATCAACTGCAAAGATCCTTCTAGCAGACTCGTCCGTTGGCGATTAAAACTCTTTGAGCATGAATAACACATAACTTACAAACCTGGAAAGAGTAATCAAAACGCGGGTGCTCTTAGCCAACCCATACTGTTGATATCGCATAATGAAACGACATTTGAGAATTTTACCCAAAATATTGCTAAAAACAAAGTTACTCTAAACTATGAATTCAACACGTCAGTAAAAGATAAAATTCTAAGATGATTTTAGTTGGGGTTCGGTAAAGGAGGATCCAAAAAACACAAATTTAAAAAATGTATTTTTTAATAAAGGATTATCTGCCAACGTTTCGGCTTACATTGTAAGCCATCTTCAGGGCTGAGAATACAATAATAATTGAAATTAGTATAATAGAGAATTGCAATAATATAATGTGATATCAAGAGTATGAATGTAGAAAGCTATGTAAGAAAATTTAAAAGTTTGTGAAAAACAATTTGAAAAAGAATCAATTTGAAAAAAAAACATGCAAACAAACAGCTTATTGACAAGAAAAAAATTGAAATATCATTAAAGCAGTAATTTGCCACACCTACCTATCATGAAGATGAAAGAGGAAGTCCTGTCCCTAAGTTCACATTTCCTTGACTAAAATATAAATTTTACTTTTACACAAAGTGAGAGGTAAAAGGGATGGGGGGGGGGCAGGTACAAGGCGGAAGGTGCAAATGGAAAGCGGCCTGTTGCAAGAGAGGGCTATAAAAAGGACAAAGGAAAAAAAGGAAGGGTATTATTGGGAATAAGTGACTTTGGAAATGGGAAAAATGTTTGACAGGTTTATTGAGAAGGAGGGCTGATGGTTTTTAGAATGTTGAAAATGTTAGAATAAGTTGACGAAATTTGTTCTATGTCCGTTCTGTCGTTAACTGGATAGTGTTGTAAGTTGATGTGAACGGTTTCAGACAAAAGACGTTTTTGTTGATAGGGTTCAGTGGAAAGAATGGTTAAGCTCTCAAAGTCAAATGTGTGTTCTTCATGAAAAACATGTTTTTGTGAGGGCATTTTTAATTAGTTTATTCTTTATGTCATTTTTATGGTTATTAATTCTGCGGGAAATAGGGTTTTTTGTTTGTCCAATGTAAGAACCTTGGCAATTCGGTGTGGAACAGGGAATTTTATAGACGACATTAGTTCTGTTAGGAAGGGGGATGGGGTCTTTGAGGATGGTGTAAATAGATTTTAACTTGTTGGTGGAAAAAGAAAGCTTGAGGCTAGGAAAAGATTTTCTGAGAGATTTCTTAATATTTTTAGAAAGTTTAGGAATATAAGGAAGAGAACGGAAAACGAGGTCGTTATTTTGGGGGAGGGGGATAACTGGAGAAGTGGAAATAAAAAATTATTTTACAAGTTTTTTAATGGTGTGAGTAGGAAAAGCATTAGAGAGGAGGATGTCAGTTATACGTTTAATATTTTTGCTATGGTATATATTGTCAGAGAGTGAGAGTGATCTGTAGATGAGGTTTTTGGCCACATTAATTTTCTGATGATGAGGGTGAGATGAGTTAAAATGGAGGAGACGACCTGAGTATGTGGTATACCAGATAGTGGAGATGAAGCCATTGGTGTTCCGGATGATAAGGGTGTCAAGAAAGGGAAGTTAATAATCCAATTCCATTTCAATGGTAAATTTCAGACGAGGGTGGTATGAATTAAATGCAGTAAGGATCTGGGGGATTTTTTCGGAATTGAGGATGAGAAAAAGGTCGTCGACATATTTTTTAAGGAATAAAATGTCGTAGTGTAACGGGGGAAGGATAGAGTCGAGGAGGTCGTTAAGGGTGATGTTTGAAATATCGGGAGCAAGGTTATTTCCCATAGCCAGACCGTTAATCTGGTTGTAGTATTTACCTTGGTATAGAAGATAATCAATTAAAAAATATATTTTTAAATATGTGTTTTTTGGATCTACCTTGACCGAACCCCAACTAAAATCATCTTATAATAATATCTACGGTCAACAAACTCTCCTTTTGAGTAAAAGATAAACTTCGAAATTTAGTTACCCCTATGTCCTGCGATGTCTTAGATATTGAAGAACACTATGAATACATTATGAAAAATTTTCTCGGTAAAAAACTAGAAAATCATAGAAGATATATTAATATCGTAGGAGATATATTAATTACAAAAAACAAATCACAAACTTTATATATAATGTTCACTAAAAAATTCGCCCGTGACAACATTAAAGATAAAGACGTTTTTAACTGTTTAATCAAATTAAAGTCTCTAATGGATAAAAATAAAACAATGATAAAATTCATTCTCGATTTTAAAATGATAAAATTCATTCTCGATGTTTTACCTTACAAATTTTTTTTTTTTTTTTTTTTTTTTGCTGTGTAGCCCCCCTTGCAACCACTTGGTGTCATTGGAGGGAGGGGCTATCTACAGGTTGCCACACCATTTTAAACACCCATGGCTCAGGACAAGCTTCTATTAATAAATAAAAGATTGACCTGGGCGGTATTTGAACCCGCGGCGTCAGGATTGCGAGACTCGTACGGATCCCCTGAGCTAGCCTGGTGTCCCAGTTTACAAATTTTAAAGAATGATATTATTATTCATGTGACTGGTCTCGAACAAATTGAAAATATTCTTATAGAATATCACCGATGGTGTGTTGGCAGGTCATCAAGGAATCGACCGTACATATTAATATATATAAATTACGTGTCACGTTGTTTGTCCGCGATGGACTCCTAAACTACTTAACCGATTTGAACCAAATTTGCACACCGTGTGCGGTTTGATCCAACTTGAAAGATAGGATAGCTTATATTTTAAATTATGGTCGCAATATTATTTTATAGCAAATTATTTATTTGCCTATTATCTGTTAGCTTCAAATGATTTTAACAGATGCCAATATCAGTTAAAATATGGCGTTGCTAATTATTTGTCTATTTGTTTGCTCCAAATGATTTTAACAGATGCCGACATCTGTTGACTGGATTGAGTAAACAATTAATAAATGGCGCTGCTATGTTTAACCTACAAACGTATTATATAAGCTACAATTTAATAGCATAACCACTACGTGTTGTTGGGACTAAAGTATAGGTTAAATTTATTTTGTAGTACACGAAATACAGAGAAATTCAATCGTTTTTACTTTTCCAATTTTTGGTATTAGCATAACGGCAACATGTTGCTTAGACTAAAGTGTAAATTAAATTTATATATATAGAAGATAATACAGTGAAATAATTCCTGCTTTTTTATTATTTTTGCTTCATTGTTCAAAAATATTTAATTGAAATATATACATGTAAGTATTATCCCATAGTTATAAAAGTTGATTAAAATTTGTATGAGATAATGGTACAAAGCTCCCCACGCTTTTTCAATAATTGTACAAATATTTTTTAAAATTATTTTGCACTTTTCAATTTAATGTGCTATAATAGCATATTTTTCAGCTTTTTTTTTTTTTAATATTTGAACGTTTAAATTATTATTTTCAGTCCAATGCCACCGAAAAAATCTAACCTCAACAACGCGAGGAGCAGAGAGGCACGACGCAAACGTGTTGAAAGAGCTGATCAGTCGGCAGAACAAATCGCAACAAGAAATGCAGCTCAAAGAATCAGGACAACAGAGGGTCGTGCACAAGAATCTCAGGAACAGCGTGACGAACGTCTGCGACAGACAATTAGAAGAACAAGAGCGGCACGAGAACGAAACATAGTTACTGCACGAGTACAAGAACGACAGAGGCAGCAGACCAGCCGCTCATTAACACGTACATCATTTGTTCGTCTTGCTTTCGAATATGCACCAGATATTAACTACTCTGCGCATTCAAAAATTGCTATCGGTGCAATGGATAAAGTATGTCAATATTGTCAGGCATTGAAATTTCGGACTGAAACACCCGGCATGTGCTGCGCATCAGGAAAAGTTGTGTTGTCACCTCTACCCACTCCGCCGGAACCTTTATTATCCCTTCTTGCTGGCGATTCAGATGATTCAAAATTATTTTTGCGTAAGATACGCAAATTCAATTCTTGCTTCCAAATGACGTCATTTGGGGCAACTAAAATTTGCGATCTCGCATCCGATGGACGTAATTTTGAAACTACATTTAAAATACAAGGCCAGGTGTACCATAAAATCGGGTCATTAATGCCAATGCCTGATGATGATCCGAAATTTCTTCAAATTTATTTTATGGGCAATTGTGAAGAGCGCGTGACGACTCGGTGCCAGTATAATTTCATTGAACAAGGAGAGGAAAGAGCAATTGTGATGTTGCTGGAAAATTTTTTAGAAGATCAGAATCAACTAATTCGATTGATTAAAAGAGTTTCGCCACGATTGCAAAATGACAACTATCAAATCGTCATAAAAGCCGACGAAGTACCATTAGGTGAACATGCTGGCAGATTCAACGCTCCAACTGTTGATGAGGTTGCTGTTATTATGGTTGGTGATCCAGTTGACAACAGAGCTATAAAAATTACTCGGCGAGACAACACTGTCAGTACGATTTCGGATTTACACCGTTCATATGACGCACTACAATATCCATTAATATTTTGGCAAGGACAAAATGAATATCACCTTAACATCAAACAATGTGATCCAAATACCGGTAAATTTGACAATTAACTATTTATTTTCCTACTGTATGTACGGATTTTAATTTCGTATTGCATTTATTTTTAAATTTTTTTCAGGTGCTTATGGAAATAAGAAAGTTAGTTCAATGAACTACTACGCACACCGATTGATGGTTAGACTAAATCAGGACAACTATATTCTACGATATCGTCAGCTATTCCATCAATACATTGTTGATATGTTTGCTAAGGTTGAAAGCGAACGCTTGCGATTTATTCGATACAACCAGGCTAAATTACGATCGGAAGAATATATTCACTTACGAGATGCTGTTGCTGGGAACATCGATGGAAATTTAAATGCCAATGACATCGGCAATGCTTTCATTTTACCTTCAAGCTACATCGGCAGTCCACGGAACATGCAGGAATACATACAAGATGCGATGACTTACGTACGTTATTACGGTCGACCGGATTTGTTTATTACATTCACATGTAATCCGAATTGGAAAGAGATACAAACTTTACTATTACCAGGACAACAAGCAATTCATCGTCATGATATAACTGCGCGTGTGTTCAAACAAAAATTGAAATCCTTAAATGATTTGATTGTTAAATATTCAGTTTTTGGTATCACACGTTGTTGGCTGTATTCCATTGAGTGGCAAAAGCGAGGTTTGCCTCATGCCCACATTTTAATTTGGCTTCAAGATAAAATTCGTCCAGAAGAAATTGATCAAATAATTTCAGCCGAAATTCCAGACCCATTAATTGATCAAGAATTATTTGATATTGTTACCAAACACATGATCCATGGGCCGTGTGGTGCTTTCAACATGACGTCACCATGTATGGAAAATGGAAGATGTAAAAAAAATTTTCCAAAGCCGCATACCAATGACACTATCACGGATATTGACGGTTATCCAATGTATCGCCGCAGAAATACTGCGAATGGTGGCCACACATTCACAATGCGATTGCCGAATTATCCAAATCAAGTAGAATTTGATAATCAGTGGGTGGTACCATACTCACCATTACTTTTAAAAACTTATGAAGCTCATATCAATGTTGAGCTTTGCAGTTCTGTAAAATCAATTAAGTACATTTGTAAGTATGTAAACAAAGGCAGTGATTTGGCCATATTTGAAGTACAAAACATAAATAAAAATGACGAAATAGCACGATACCAAATGGGCAGATACATTAGCAGTAATGAAGCTATTTGGCATATTCTTAGCTTTCCCATACACGAAAGAGATCCTTCTGTCCAGCATCTAGCAATACATCTTGAAAACGGTCAACGTGTATACTTCACTGAAGAAAATGTTCTTCAACGTGCACTTGAGGCTCCAAAAACGACACTAACTGAATTTTTTACATTGTGTCAAAAATCTGATATTTTTGGCCAGTTCGCAAAGACATTGATATATGCTGATGTTCCACGTTATTTTACATGGAACAAATCCAGTAAAAAATGGGAGCCACGGAAACAAGGAAAACCACATCCTTCCATTACAGGCATATTTAAAGCTAAGACATTGGGGCGACTTTACACGGTACATCCAAAGCAACGTGAGTGCTTCTATTTACGTTTGTTATTAGTGAATGTTCCCGGACCAACGTCTTTTGAATTTCTGCGAACAGTTAATGGTCGAGTATTCAATACATACCAAGACGCATGTCGTGAACTGCAATTGCTAGAAGACGATAACCATTGGGACTTAACGCTTGCTGATGCTGCGTTGACATCAACGCCCAATAACATTCGTCAGCTGTTTGCAATTATTTTGACGACATGTTATCCATCGCAAGCACAAACTTTGTGGGAAAAATATAAAAATTGTATGACCGAGGACATATTGCATCGAATAAGACAAACAGATCAATGCCGAAACATAGATTATACGCCAGAGATGTATAATGAAGCGTTAGTGTTGATCGAGGATTTATGTGTTTTAATTTCAAATTTACCACTTCATCATTATGGTATACCGTCACCTGATCGTCCAGCCACCGACTTAGTCAACACCGATTTACAACGAGAAAAACAATATGACCATGGTAATTTAGCAACAATTATCGTGAACAGTGAGCCATTACTAACAGCAGAACAAAAAATTATTTATGATCGGATTATGCTGGCTGTTGCTGCTGAACAAGGCGGTTTTTTTTTCTTGGACGCACCAGGTGGTACCGGTAAGACATTTTTGATATCGTTGATTCTTGCCAAAGTACGGTCGCAACAGAAAATCGCATTGGCAGTTGCATCGTCAGGCATTGCGGCTACTTTGCTAGATGGTGGGCGAACGGCACATTCAACATTCAAGCTGCCATTGGACATTCATAATAAACCAAATGCAATATGTAACATAAAAAGATTAGTGGAATTGCTGCAGTGTTGCGGAAGAGTTCAATAATAATTTGGGATGAGTGCACAATGGCTCACAAATATTCACTCGAAGCATTGCATAGAACCCTACAAGATTTAAACGGCAATAATAAACTTTTCGGTGGTGCTATCTTTCTTTTGTCTGGTGATTTCCGACAGACATTACCGGTTATACCTCGCTCTACTTTCGCAGATGAGATTAATGCATGTTTGAAACAATCATTTTTATGGCGAAGTGTTGAAACTCTTCGATTGACCATAAACATGCGCGTACGATTGCAAAATGATCCATCAGCACAAATATTCTCCGAACAATTACTAGATATTGGGAACGGTAAAATAGAAATGCAACCAAATACGCGATGCATTAAACTGCTAGACAATTTCTGCACTGTTCTTCAGGAAAAAAATGAATTGATTCAGAGTATTTTTCCGGATATACAGAATAATTACTTGAATCATGACTGGCTCAGTCATCGGGCGATTTTGACAGCCAAAAGTGTTGATGTTGAACCGACCCGATCCCTACCTTCCAAAGAAACAATTTCTAGGTGGATAATTGAAAAAGCAGACTGGAGGCAATTTTCTACATCACTCAAACTATCCCTGGATGATTTACCAAATGATGTCACTGTTATTATAAATCTTCTGACAAAGCAGGTTATCAAATCAGCCGAAGAGTCAGTCCCAAAAACGAAAGGTCGCCCAACCAAAAACCACACACCTTGGTTTGATAATGAGTGCCGACAAGCCATTAAAGAAAAAAATAAAGCCCTCAAAATTCTCCAACAACTGAAAATTTAATTCGGTATAAACATTTGAAGGCCAAAACAAGACAACTGGTCAAGAAGAAAAAAAGGCAATCCTGGACTTCCTATGTGGAATCCATCAATATAAATACTCCAGTCAGGAAAGTGTGGCAGAAAGTTCATAGCATGACTGGATCAAAATATATTGAAAAACCCACCCTCAATGTTGGAAATGAAAAAATAACTTACCCACAAAAGCTTTGTGAAATATTTGTGGAACATTTCTCCCAAATATCAAATTCTCCGCAAGCTGATCATACACAATCTCCACAAATCTTAGATTTTTCTGAAGACCCAGTAAGCCAACAATCCCAACTGGACTACAATAGCCCCATAATCTACCAAGAACTCAATTCAGCTATAAAAGACCTAAAAGATACATCTCTAGGAAATGATCAAGTTCACAACTCCATGATTAAGCATTTCAGCCCAGAATTCAAATCAATACTCCTCCATATCTACAATAATATATGGGATAAAGGTGAGCTCCCATTGGAATGGTTAGAAACAATAGTTATACCTGTGCCAAAGCCTGGAAAAGACAAGCTCTTTTTTGACAATTATCGTCCAATTTCCCTCTCAAGCTGTCTTTGCAAGCTTCTGGAGAAGATTATAAATAAACGGCTTATATGGACCCTGGAAAAATACAATCTTATTTCAGCTGTTCAATGTGGCTTTAGACAATCCAGATCTACAACGGACCACCTTGTCTCTCTGGAAGCTGAAATTTTAAATTCATTTATTGAAGGAAAAGAAGCCATAGGGATATTTTTTGACTTCGAAAAGGCATATGACACAATAAAAAGAAGTCACGTTCTTAAGACATTGTTTGAGTGGGGCTTTCGAGGGAGACTGCCCAAGTTTATTCAAGCATTCTTATCAAATAGATCTATAAAGGTAAGAATACGGAACAAGGTATCCAGCCGAAAAGCAATCTATAATGGCATTCCTCAAGGTAGTGTCTTAAGCTGTGCACTATTCGCTATCGGAATTAATCCCATTGTGGACCAGATTCCCCCAACAATCAGCAGGTTCCTATTTGTAGACGATATTCAAATATTTCTGAGGTTCAGAGATATCCAATGGGCAAGTAGGCTTCTACAAAACACTCTTAATAAAATGGAATCCTGGGCAAAAACAAATAACTTAAATTTCTCAACAAACAAAACCAGATGTGTTCTATTTAGCCGAAAAAGAAGTCCAAGCCCGTGCCCTGATTTGTACTTATACAATCAACAAATTTCATTTGTAAATGAGGTTCGTTTTCTTGGAATGGTGGTTGACCATAAATTAACCTGGGTTGGTCATATCAAATACCTGAAGGAGCACTGCCTAAAAAGAATGAACTTAATGAAAGTTCTTGGGAAAACTACCTGGGGAGCTGATAGAAAATCACTTCTTATGATCTATAAAAGCCTGATACAGTCAAAGTTAGACTACGGCAGTATAGTGTACTCATCAGCAAAAAACAGCCATCTCTCGTGCTTAGACTCGATTCACCATGCAGGAATCCGACTGGCCACAGGCGCTTTCAGGACAAGCCCAATCACCAGCCTCTGTGCAGAGGCAAGTGTTCCACCACTCCTTATACGGCGACAACAACTCTTCTCTTCCTACTTATCAAAAATTGTATTTAAACCCCCAAACCCGGCTTACAATTACTTATTCGATCCCAAGCACGTTCAGCTGTACAGTGAAAAACCTCATCATCCTGCTCCACTTGGTATACGCCAGAGGAACGTAATTATATCGGTACCTGAGGTTAATCTCCAATATACTGAAGTCGACGAGCCACCATGGAAGCGAATAGTACCGATGATTGATCTCCGCCTCAAGTCAATAAAGAAAACTTGCCCAAATAATATAATATGCCATAAAGCTAATGAAATAATCCGCTCATATACAAATAGACAAGTAATTTACACTGATGGTTCGAAGAAAGAAGACAGCGTTGGCATATCAGTAGTTTGCAATACCACCACCATAAAACAAAAGCTCCCATCATTAGCTTCAAATTACACTGCAGAAATGCAAGCAATTTCATCAGCACTGTGTTACATTATCTCATCCAATGGAAAGGATTTCATAATATGTACTGACTCACTCTCAAGCTTACAAAGAATAAAGAACTTCAATAAGCCAACTCCCCTGGTTTTGAAAATAACTCACTTCCTCAAAATTGTAGATTTACTAGGGAAAACCGTTAACTTTCTCTGGCTTCCCTCACATGTTGGAATTCCAGGAAACGAAAAGGCAGACAAAGCTGCAAAGGAAGCAGCCGGTATGTTCGAACCTCCTCTAAGTATCCTCGAACCAGATGACCTTAAAAACTGGCTAAGGAAAATGGCACTCCAAGACTGGGAAAATGCATGGATGCTAGAACCAGCACACAACAAACTGCGGAGTATAAAAAACACCACAAAAGAATGGAACACCTCCATCCGTGGGAATAGAAGAGAAGAGGTAATACTGACCCGTATGCGGATAGGTCACACGAACCTTACTCATATACACCTAATTAACAAAGATCTGCCGCCTAAGTGTAATACCTGCCAAGTTCACCTAACAATCCAGCACATCATAGAGGTTTGCCCAGTTTATCAGAATTACTTCACTAGGGAAGGCATTGGAAGAAATATGGCAGAGTGCCTTGGGAACAACCCCTCTACAGTGGATGGGCTGTTAAACTTTCTTAAAAAAGCAGGTATAGCCTGGAAAATCTAAATTAAAGAATGAGATATTATTTATTATTTTAGTTAATAATAATTTATTTATTATAATTTATTAAATATATAATAATAATATTTAAATTTTAAAAAATCCATTAATTTAGGTTGTTATAGTGGTCGAAATAATCCTGATTCCTGTATTTTATTAACTAATTAATAGTAAACATACTAAAGGGTATTTATAGGGCGTAATAACCTAGAAGTTGATTGCCCTTCAATGATCTACTACTACTACTACTACTTTAATATAATGCATTAAAGGGTATTTATAGGGCGTAATAACCTAGAAGTTGATTGCCCTCCAATGATCTACTACTACTACTACTACTACTACATACTGCATTAACAGTTAGCATCTACTTTTTAAAATTTTGCACTCAATTTGGTTTGCCAGAACCAATTCTAACTGACCAGGGATCTGAATTCACTCCTAACACCCTTAATGAGGTCAATAAGTTCCTGTCTATCGACCATAAATTTGCTAGCCCTTACCACTCTCAAATATACGGATCCCTTGAGAAAACTCACCTTAGTTTAAAGGATTTTCTTAAGTACTACGTAAACGAGGATATAAATAAGTGGGACGAATTTCTCAATTTCGCATCTTAAACTTATAATACTCTTAGGGAGACTATTTACTGCGTAACTCCATAACTGCTACGTATGTTTGTTTTTTTTGTAAGTTCGATTTATCATATTCGATTGTAGATTGTAACCTTACCTATATATATAAAGTTGTTGTTGTTGTGTGTAACGTTTTATTGTGAAGATTAAAGAAGTTATTGTAACTGTGTTTCCAGTGTTTATTTCTATATTATAGCCCATATAGATTTACTTTAACATGGTAGCAGGTCAGTGGCTTATTTAAAATTATTGTGTTAGAAAATTATTGTGAAGTAAAAGCATGGCGGACAAACTTGTTAGCCCAATCGAAAAACTTACTAAGGATATACGCTATGATCAATGGTGAAGAAACTTTATCCTGCTTTCAAAAATTAAAGAATGTGAATCGGCTTTAAATACTGATGTAAAACCCGAGGACGTGAGTGCGGAGAAGTGGACAGAAATTGTGGACCGCTAGTTGTACTATTTTTCCGTTGCAGTACGGATTATATGTCAGATTGTGACACTTCGAAACAAATAATAGATAGGTTACTTAGATGATTTTAGTTGGGGTTCGGTCAAGGTAGATCCAAAAAACACAAATTTAAAAAATGTATTTTTATACGGTCAAAAAAAACTCTCCTTTTGAATAAATAGGTTAGATTCCTTATTCATGAAAAAGTCAGAAACAAAACAACTCTTGATAGAACAACAACTTCATGGTTTGAAATTAAAAGAAGGAGAAGATCCTGAACATTTTTTTGAAATTGTTCACGTAGGCTTCGACGGTCGTCAGATGTATTTACCGTTTCTTCTGCCGGGTTGGACCGTGTCAAATTGTTGTTATTTTCGAGCTTTCGCACATCATGTGATGGCTTCTTCAGGGCTGAAAGGAGAATGAAAATTTGAGGATTGAGATGCTTTCGCCTTGAATCTAGATTGGATGAAAAATATTGGCTAGAAATTGTAATGACTTCTTGCTATATTGGAAATAGATTAATGCACAGCAACACAAATGAAAGATTAACTCCGTTTGCAATTTTTACGGGTACAAAACCAGATGTAATTTATATGAAACCTTATGGAAGTAATGTTTAAACTTTAAAATTCCTGACTGTCATAGGTCTACTCAGGAGAGTAAAGGTAAAAAAGGGAAGTTGGTAGGTTATACGAATGACGGCTATCGTATTTTGGTTGAGAATGATATTGTTATTTCCAGAGATGTTAGATTTATTGAAGATGCCAGGAGGTGCATAAAGATTTTGGAAAGTGAGGAAGAAAATGAAGAAAACGAACCTGAGGAAGAAAACAAAAATGAAAAGAAGGTTGAGTTCCACAAAACTAAGCCTGAGCGCCAGAGAAAATTACCTGATAAATTTGACGATTATATAATGTATGCCAATCACACCTGTGTTGATTCGCCAATGAATTTCGAAGAGGCCATGAAATTTGATGAACGCTATGAAGAAGAAATAAGCTCAATTGAAAAATTCAAAACATGGGAGTTGGTTGAAGTACCAGAGAATAAAAGAATACTTTATGTGAAATGGATTTACAAAAAAAAAAATCGAACGGCCTGTATCGGGCAAGGCTCATAGTACGTGGTTTTCAACANAAAAAAAAAAAAAAAAAAAAAAAATCGAACGGCCTGTATCGGGCAAGGCTCGTAGTTCGTGGTTTTCAACAAACTGACTTTGTTGAAGACATTGATGCCCCAGTTACGAAAATGGGTACCTTAAGAATAGCTATTAGTGTTCAGAGAGGGTATCATATTCACCAAATGGATGTGACAACAGCGGTCCTCAATAGTGAAATAAAGTCAGAAGTGTGTGTCAGGCAACCAGAAGGATTCGACAGATGAGATGAAAGAGTTTTACTATTAAGAAAATCACTCTATGGATTGAAAGAAGCGCCAAGAATCTGGTATGATTGTTTCGATGATTTTATCCGCTCCCTTAAATTTTATCGAAGCTCAGTAGACAATTGTTTATATATACGGGATGATAGTGTCATCCCGTACTCTTTGTGATACGATCTATGATATGATATGATAGTGTCATGTGTACTTTTCGTGGACGATCTTTTGTTATGTTCCTTGAATGAAGAAAATGGAAGATCAACTAAATATACGCTTTATAATAAAGGATCTGGGAAAGTTGACTACATATTTAGGAATTGATATCTCATACAGCGATAACTTCATGGAATTATCTCAAAGACGATATATTGAAAAACTGTCAGAAGAAGATGGAGTTTTAAATTCAAATGTGAAGTTCACACCCATAGAAACCAACCTAAAGATCAAACAATTAAAAATGAACGAGAGCTAGACATACCGTTCTTCAATTGGAGGTTTATTAGATGTTGCTACAGCAACCCGTCCAGATATTTTTTACTCGGTCAGATATTTGAGTCGCTTCCAGAATTACTGTACTCCTCAAATTTATAAGTACGCTTTAAGGGTTTTAACGTATCTCTATCATTCCACAACTATTCCTAGGTCATTCCTAAACTTTACAAACCTCACCTAACACAGACTTAAGGTATTTTAGAGATACTATTCAAAGACAGTAACACAATGTAACAATTCAGAATCTAAATTTAATATCGTTTGTAGTAGACAGATTAAATCACTAGAAACAGCTCTAAAGAAAGTTCCAGATAAATTCATAATCATGTATCATCACAGTAAAAAACTAGGTTTAATAAATGGAATTGTAAATGGGTTTGGATGGTTATTTGGCACTCCTAATTCTGACGATGCACAATTTTATCCAGATTCTATCCACTCATTAATGTGAGGACAGAAACAAACAGAGGTTCTATTACAACTACAAACTAAAAGTATTCCAGCAACTATCTCTAATTTCAACCACTCGCTGGTACAATTAAATGATAATACTGGAATCCTAAACTCTAACTTTGAGAAATATTCAAGACTTATGGAAAATGTGATTAACAAGGAAAATGCGTTTGAAAGCGAAATTGAAATTGAATCAGCTATAGTTCTTCTCCTACAGATGACAAACGAACTAAGAGACACAATACGCGAATACGTACATTCTATTACTTTAATTCAAGGAGGAATAATCAACATTGAAATTCTACCCCCTATTATACTACAAAATGAGCTAAATAAGATTTCACTAAGCTATAAGCTACCCTTGGACCCGACAATCAATAACTGTTTCCTTTATTATAAAATTATAGGAGTAGTTTCTTTTATTAAAGATAATTTATTTATTATTAGGTTTACAATTCTCATTCTTATCCCTTACGATCTCTTTAAACTGTATCCTTTACCAACACCAATTCCTAATTCTGTGAACCATTTTTCCTACATAAAGCCCCAACATCCTTATATCCTCATCTCCACTTCCAAAACGGGTTATGCAATGTTAAGTGATCTACTTCAGTGCAAGGAATATGAAAATTTGAAGTGGATCTGCAGCCAAATCACAGTGACTCAGAGAGCTGATAAACCGGAATGGGAGATTACTCTCTTCATGAACTCTACCAGTACCATTCCGAAAAACTGCGCAACAAGGAACATGTTCGCCAGCCTCATTATTTGGCATCCTTTGGGAAACAACAGATGGCTATTTGTCCTGTCACTAATCACTTCCCTCACCAGTCTTAGCGGAGGATCTAAACCCCAGGAAACGATTCTGCCGCACTTGGGAATACTTCATCTCCCTGGAAAATGTAAAGCTTTCACAGACTATACTATACTGGAAACTGACACAACCGTAAGCGAGAAGATGTTCTACTGCTGAAGATATTGACTATCAATATCCCGCTGATCGATATAACAGAAGATGACTGTTGTACCACCTTCAAATCTCGACAACCAGTATCACTTGACACAGTCCTGTATTTTACGCCTTCGAGAGAGGATCTACTCGAGCTCTGCCGGATTAGTACAGATAACCGACTTAGTTCTAGTTCATTTACTAGCTATAAGACTTTATTTTAACTCATTTTTCTTTTAGTTATAGTATTTTAATTTTTCTGAAGTCTACGTTTCAAAACACGGGGAGCGATTGAAAGCTCCCCGAGTCCAAAACGACGTAAAAAATTGAAACCGATTTTTCTACATGAAGAACCGCGTTTCAAATACCAAAACCAAACAATAAAGTTTGTCTCAATACGAAAAGAAGGGGAAGGTAATCTATCAAATGTCTCCCCCTTTTTAATTGAAAAAGCTGTAGTGGGAATAGCAGGTAAGGTTAAGACAATTAAATAGCTAATAGATGGCTCCCTTTTGGTTTAAGTATACAAAGATGGGCAGGCACAAAAACTTTTGAAAATTAAGAGCCTTTTTGACCAAGTACCTGTAATCGCTGTACCTCACGAAAAGTTAAACAATAGTAAGGGGGTAATTCGTCATTACGATCTAATGTGTAGTACGCCGGTTGAAATTTTAGCAAATTTAAAACCTCAGAATGTAATTGACGAAAAACAAATAACGAGAAGAAATGATAACCAGCCAACTCCCACATATATAATCACATTTTCCACTCCTACTCCGCCGACTGAAATAAAAGCAGGTTATTTAAATTTACCTGTTAGAAAGTGTATCCCTTCCCCTCTTAGATGTTTTTCTTGTTTGCGATTTGGCCACTCATCTAATACAAGTAATAAAAAAGTGTGTAAAAAATGTTCTTCCCCTGATCACGAAGAGTCTAGTTGCGTTAATAGCGAATTTTTCGCTAACTGTAAAGCTCCCCACCATCCCTTATCTCGTCCCAGGCTGTTCAGTAAATCCCACATAATGGGCCTCAAATAGTTGGGGGAGCGGCCCGGCTCCGCGGGTGCGGGCCGTTGGTGGTTGCTGTGTCCTTGGGGCCTCTTGATTCTCTAGTCATGAATATATTAACTGAAACTTATACACAAATAGTATTGTTCAATAACTTTTCAAAAACCAAATCAACTGAACGAATAGATTAATTAAACACAAATAATCATACTCAATTTATATGAAGGACTTCCTTTTAGCGGAGCAATAGGATGCAGGCCCGTCGTGGCGTAGGCGGGGGTGGGTGGGGCTTTCTCCGCGGCGTCTTGCTGGCGCTCATGAGACACCCTGGGGGATGTGGTCGGCTTGGTCCCACCAAGCATATCCTCCTTCACAGGGCTGTCGCCTAAAGCTATGATGGACCTTACATTCTATTAAGATGATGGGCCGCGGGGTGGGCTCTGTCCGTCGGGATGGGGCCTATGTCGATAGATCATCTTAAACTTTATTTTATTCATAAAATACGGAGGGCGCTGATAACCTCAGCAGTTGAGCGCCTTAAATCCCCAATAAACAAGTATCACTTGAAAATATTATCCCTCTCAAGATGACGAACATCAACTATGATGAATTGGAAATATCCAAACTCCAACTTAAAAATATCGATGAAATACTGCAGCAACAGCTGAAGTCTCCATTCTCATTTCAGCATTCCAACTGTTTCACAACAACAGTCGCCATCGTAACTTGACTCTTCACGCTTGTGCTATTGTACAACTTCATTAAATGGATAGGTCTATCAAGCATAGTCAGGAGGATACTCTATTTCACAAGCGAACCTCGCAATCCAACAGTAAGACTCGAATGCACCTGTTTTCCTTGTATCAAGATTTATAAACAGTCGCACCAGGCAAGCGCTCCAGCATATGAATTACCAATGCTCCGAGATAGGGATAAAATTGGAGAAGACCAGGTAGTGCAATCCACGCAGCCTCAAGAACCTAACGTATGACAACTGCGCGGACGACTGTTCACTATCAATGGCGACTGATTTTATATAAATTTATTTATTTTTTCACATCCCCCGCAAAAAAATTGTTTTGCTCTATTTCTTTCTCTTATTGTATCTATTTTTTTTTCTTTCTTTCAATCTAACATTATTTTTATACAGACTGAACCTAATAATTTCATTCCAATTCATTATTTTATTCAATTCCTAAATTCAATTCATATTCATTATTTGATGATCATCATTTACTATTGCTATTATTATCATTCTTATTATTACAGATAATAGATATAAGTAATGGTTTCTTTATATAATGTATTAATGTACTACACCTTATCACTGCAATTCAATACTAACTTGTTACTACATTTGTGTCTTACAATCTTTCATTAGTATGATAATTAAGCATAAGATAATAATATATATATATATTTATATTTTTTAAATCTATCTCTCAATTCATGTAATCTATTTTTTTAAATGTAATCTTTTTGTACATTTTAATGTAAAATACTTTGTTGTCTTATACTTTTTTGTAATTTTGGATTTGATTAAGAAATCATCCAAAATTTTCTAATGGCGGGAGGTGTCGGAATAGCTGCCATCATTTAGAACTCACGAAACATAAGATATTTGTTCTTCTAGGAAAGAGTCAGCCATCCCTTCAATGCAAAAAGACCTGAGAACCGGATGGTGGGTGTCTGAGTGGTTGCCATTAGTAAGACTTCACGACCTGGTTGGAACCTGGAAGACGTCCCTTCAAGGACAAAAAGCCTGAGGAACCTCTGCGTGGTGTCAGAGTGGCTGCCCTTATTTAGAATTATAGACATGATTGGGACATATGGGATATTGTCCCTTCAAAGTCAGAAAGACCTTACCTGTTGTTCCCTGTGATTGTGTTCCCCCTCCAACAAGGGAGATCCCTTGACGAGGGTGGATATAGTTCGAGGCAAGTCAGTAGTATTCTTCGGCTCACAGAAGCTACTCCACGAACACCTCCCCGCATAAACTTTTGTAAGCGAAACTTCTGTATATTATTTCTAACTAATCTAAATCATTAGATCTAACTCATTACGTTTTGTTTTATTCCTTAATTTTATTTAACCTAAGACTTTGTTCCCCTGTGAGAACTGACTCTTTGGACGTGATCTTAAGCAGCTAAATCATTTTAGAGGACGTTCAGCTTAGAATTATTTGTACTGATTAAATCACGCTAATAAAGAAATTATTTAGTATAAATCTTTCTTTTTTGAACTATCCTCACATTTTATTATAATAGGATTGGGAAGAGCCTTTATTCTTTCTCCCTGGTGGCAGCATTTAACGTTGTCACTCGAGTTAGACTCCTAGTTAACTGTCCTAATACGACAGAGGGTTTAAACTTTTCTTAAACCTTAGAATTTCTTAGAGGGCTTAAACTTGAGCAAGGTTAGCATCAAGCGACGACATATTTATATATTATAAAGTTGTTTTTTTTAAACTTCTTAACAAATTGCAACAAACAAATTGCTCATTATTATTTCGTCAATGTTTCTTCCATCATTTCTATGTCTAATAATAAACAATGGATATTATCCATGCTAAATTGGATTTTAACATACTACTAAAGGAGGCTTAAATGCAAAAAATTAGGGTAATTATGAAAATTCGGATAGCAATTAAAGAAATTATTGGAAGTTACTAATTAGTTTTATTCACTTTTGAGATTCTGGGCATATGTGAATGGCCTAACTTGTAACAACGCTACAATTTGAATAAACATTAACAAATACGAAACTCATTCAATCCAATTGCAAATTATTCAAAATTACAACCTGAAATTTAGATGACATTTTAATAAGTTCAGCAGGCTTTCTTCTATAATAGACGGAAAAATATTTTTTCTTCTTACTGAGAAATAAATGGCATATTTCTCTCCTCAAGGCGTTGCCACAATCAGGATCTCTTTAATAAAGCATACTAACAGATACATCAAAAAACGTTCCAATAAGTTTTTTTTTTTTTTTTTTTTTTTTTTATAAGAGCAAGTGAGTGAATGCAGTTTAACAGGCAATTGTTTACTCCAAAGGCCTTCTTGTTTACCTCTGACGTCACACCTTTTCAATTCTTTGTCTATCGTAACTCTTTGGTAGCTTGTGAAAATCATTCGATTACTTATAGGTTTAAAGTTTGTTTCTTACACGTCATTTATTATAAGTCAAAAACATGTACTAAAATTTTTTAAATGTTGTATTATTACCTCTTAAAAGAATCTTTATTTATTCCAAGAATTCTTCATTCATTCAGAATGTCTAAGAATGACACATCCTCTTTTTTCTGATATTTTGGATAGTCTAAAGAAAAACCAAGATCATGTTTGAAGTTTCAGATACCCAAAGTAACTATTTTGTATTAATTTTTGCTATTAAATTGTAATTAAAATAATAATAATTTCTCATCTTTTCTTGATATTATCTGAACCCCCCTATACAAATCTGAGCTTACAATATTATATGAATTCATGGATTCAATCTCTTTATTTATATACAAGTGTTTAATTCAATATATTAAATTATTTACATAATTTCTGTTGTAGAGATTGGTGTTGGTCTTGCTGCATTTGGAATATTTTTTTTATTTCTTGGAGTTCTTCTCTTGTTTGACAAGGGTTTGCTTGCTATTGGAAATGTAAGTATGGGTTTAACTCTGCTCTGTAAAATCCCAATATAAATAGTCTTTTAACTTAAAAATAACGTATGTTTCAGATATTGTTTATCTGTGGGCTTGCCTGCGTGATTGGCTTGGAGAGAACTTTTCGATTTTTTTTTCAAAGACACAAGTATAAAGCAACTATAGCTTTTTTTGGTGGAATAACTGTTGTACTCATAGGATGGCCAGTTACTGGTATGATAATTGAGACATATGGATTCGTTCTTCTATTTAGGTAAGTTTCCATTATTATTATTGTGATTTTCTAGTTTCCAAAACATTTTAGCAACCATTATTGTAAATCCTTGCTCTTTAAGTGTTACAACTGCTTTTTTTTTTACATTTTAATGAAAGGTAAAAAAGCAGTTGTAATGCTTAAATTTTGAAAGAACTGCTTTCATGTCAAAAGCTTTCACAATGCAATTTATTTTATTCATTATTTAAGCTTAGCATTTCACATTACTATATGTGTTATTTTTCAATTTCTTAAGATTGTTTTCAATGTCACTTATAATGCTGTGACATCAATACTACATTCATTGTTACCCCAAAATAAATAATTTGATTGAAATTCCTTGGTGTAAGAATTGCACATGTAAGTTTTTATTTAGCTATTAGTTTACATAGGGGAGGATGGGTTAATTACTGTGAATAATAAAAGTATCAGCCATATATACAATGCATTAAAATAATAATTGGATGATTCTTCGTGACTCTATAGTAACCATTACAATTCATTTTTTCTAAATTTTCTTCAATCCTGCCTATCAAATACCAAAAATTATACTTACTAATATATATATATATATATATATATATATATATANTTTTTTTTTTTTTTTTTTTTTCCCTGGGAGAGGAGGATAACCCTTGCTTTCTTACAGAGGTTTTTTTTATTTATTTCTTTTTCTACAACTGTTTTTCTATTCCTTCTCTTTCAGATGGTATAAAATGTTTTACTTTTTCTCTCAGTCATCCAAACAATTATTTTTCTTCAACTTTTAATATTGAAACTATATTATGAATGTCACAACATTTATTTGTTGCATTTCACTCACTTTTATAGCACTCATTGTTCTATTCATTTTATCAAGATTTATATTTAATTTATTTTCAGTGGATTCTTCCCTGTTGCTGTAGACTTTTTAAGAAGAATACCAGTTTTAGGAACGCTACTAAACTTCCCTGGAATTAGGAGTGTAAGTTAATCTAGTATTTTATTTTATTTAAATGTTATTGATTTTCAATAAAGAAATTTACATCTGGAAATTTTTTTATTTATTATATACTTTTCAAGTATGTCATTAGTTAATGTCAGTTGGAAGCATTTTATTCATGTGATAAAAATAAGTTTATTTTATTCATGCGCTAAAAAGTTCACTGTTTGTGGCTTCTTAAAGCAAAATATTTATATATTTTCAATGATATATAACTTTTCAATTTTCAATGATAACTTTGTTACTTTTCATTTTTATATTTTGTGTAAAAAACCAATGTTTGGTCCAAAATAAAGTATTTTTCTTCTTCTTCTTCAATTAAATTTGGTTCACATGTAGATATTTTAAATAGATTGTATGATCATATTTATTGTTCTATTCAGGACCCAGTAAATCCCTGAATAATTAGTCAGGAATCATACACAGATATTTTAACCTAAAAGAAGACTATGCAAATAAATAGAAAATAAAAATTTTCGAAGATCGCCAAGTAAACCCAGAATTTTAAAATTAAGTTATTTTTTAAATCTGAAAGGTTTTATCTCAACCTTACCACTTTAATTAAATTAACAATCCTAACCAACAAAGTGAATCATTCTAAATACCTATTTAAGTGCAACTTTAAGCCATATTATAATTTGTTAACTATTTATATATCTTTGTTAATGATTAAAATTTATCTCATTTCAGAGATAATGATAATAATAAAAAAAAGTATTATTTTGAATAGAGAACTTAATAATAATTCATTTTCTATTTTCTATGTATATTATACAAACAGTATATTCTATACTATTTTGTATTTTTTTCATTAGAGATTAACTGTTGTATTCAGTCGTACTAAGATAGCTATTTGAAATGTCCAGTTGGTACTCAGATAAAATTAAGTCGGTGTTTTACTTAAAAAATAAAGGGGAAAATCGATAATACATTGCATACTTTATTTAACTTCATATAAACAATTTTATGTAAAAAATGTCATGAAGAGAAGGAAACATTGATTTTTGTTCTGTTCTGCGCCCTTCATTTTGAACATCAAACTTCTTGCTTAGGTTTCTTAATTTTATGGTGATATTTATTTTTTCTATACCCTATCAATGAGTCACTAATTCTTTAGCTGTTTAGACAAAATACAGTGAGAAAATAAGGTTCTATTAGACTCTCTCACATTCTCTTCTTTTTCTCCATGTGGCACATTGCAAGTAATTATTATGAATATGGTAATTTATTTAAATGAACTTCCTGGGTTAAATGGGTAAATCACCTAAATTTAGCAAAATAGGTAATTTAGTCAATCTATTTCATTCCAGCTTAATAAATTTAATGTAGTCTAAGAGAAAATAAATCCATTTTTTAAGTAATAATCTAAAAATAGTGTAGAGTTGATTTGGAAATTTCTCTAGCCAAAAACTTCATGATTCTTACATTTATAAGAATATAATTCATAGTCAGAACTACCCAACAGCTACAGAATTTTCTGAAGTTTTAGGAAGAGGATATAGTCGGGGTTCGGTCAAAGGTTTATTATTAAATAAAACCATATTGGTTATCCAATTAGATTTTATTTTGTAATAAACCTTTGACCGAAACTCGATTATCTCCTCCTCCTGATCATCAACGGTCAACCAGCATCCCATAGAAGATCTTGAAATTTTAGTTCATATGTTTCAAATTTTTATCTTTTTAACTTTGGTACTAAAAAATGGTTTACTAATGCTATTTTTTCTACACTTTTATAAGATTTCTATTCACTGATCTGAAATTTAGAAAATAACAAGATCTTACCTCCCCCCCTCCCCCCTTAGACTCACTGCTTATTCAATATTATGATTTAATATAATCATATGTCATTATATTAATTATATTTTGTTATACTTAAGTTAAATTAAAACATTTAAATTTTATTCTAAATTTTAAATATTAAGTTGCAGTATTTTAGAGTTATTTGTGTTAAATGCTACCATTTTTAAAAAAAGTTAAATTTACAGTTATAGAAAGTATAACATATCATAAATACAATTTGTGAATTAATTAAAATTATTGAAATAATTGAAACTATTTTTTAAACTAAAAAAATGGGAAAACCAAGTCAAGTATTACTTGATAGTATAGTTATTAATTTATTTGTATATATTTTCATTAAAATATAGTTAAAGTATATTTAAAAAATNGAGATGATATTTGTGCCTTTAACTCCCTCGAGGGCAGAGTTGATCTCTCCACTCTGATTGGTTCTTGTAAGGTGGGTCAGTGGCGCTATCTCTTGGATTTCATGTGAGGCTTCTCATCATCTTCCCAGACCATTGCCACTTTCAAGGTTCCTGACAAATATCTTATCTTTGGATTTCACAAATTTTTCACTATTTTAATAAAATGGACTGGGCTATACTGAATATTGAGGATAAAAAATTGGTTTAACATTCATCAGTCGTTTCAGGCTTAGGACAACCCTTCCTGTTCATGTAAAACGGATACTTTACTTTTCTGTCGCTCAAAGAAATCAAACTATCTGAAGTAATACAATAATGAAATTTTTAACAAAGTTATTTTGATCTGCTTTTGGTCCTATAGATCTATGCTCAGATTATTAGCTTATATATATATTATGACATACAGTTTCCGATTAAAATCAATCACAATAAAAGAAATCATCAAAATGACGACATTAAGAGAAAATTTAATGAAATCCATTGGCTATCTTACCTCACAATTAGAAAATAGATAGATTGGTAAGTAGGATATTAATTCGAGAAGCCTCACTGGCAGGGAAAGATTCGAAAAGCCAGAGAGTACGAAAATAAGATATCATTTCAAGATAGTTCAGAAGATGGCTAAGAATGTTAGCCGAAATGTCGGCAGATAATAAAAATTATGATAACATAAATAAAGCAGGAAGAAGTTTGCTTTCAAGTTAGAAGTGAAAGTTTAATCATGGGAGGTGAAAAATGTTAAATGAATCAATTAGGCGAATTTAGCTATTCAAATAAAAACAAATAAATAAAAAAAGCACTCATCTCAAAATTAAATCAAGTCCAGGCACCATCAGTCAAGCAGGTAGTGAGTAACTGCCACCTACGCAACCCTTTTGTTTGGAGCACAAAGTGTAAGGCTGACCAGGTAGATCTACCTGGTCCAAAGGGGACATTAGCTTCTAACGGGATATAAATTCCTGCTTATATCAAATGTATTAATTTGTTACTAATATCAGGATGTGTTATCCATCTATGGTTTGCCTTCTGGCTTATTTAGTCTTAAGGCTTTTCACATTTCAAAATGCTATTATTTATTATTTCTGTTTGTAGGTTCTTGACTGGCTCACTGGGGATTCTAAACGTGTAACTGTGTGACACAAAATGTGGCCAATTTTTTCTGGCCCTTTGAAAAGAAAAATTGAAATTGCAAGCTAATCATCATTCACTGTTATGATTAGTCTCATGTTTAGGCATGAATTGCAAATATATTTCAGCCTATGTAATAAATTCAAGTGCTTTAAAGGAGGCCAAATAATAAAAGACAAATAACCTATCATTCATATTGAATGGAAATAATTGATTTGAGCCTCTATTATCTTAGAAAATATTATTATCATGGGTGTAATGCTTTTTAATGATATGTACAAAAATAATAACTCCCACTTAATTTATTGTACCATAAGTATGATTTTGTTGTCTACTTTTACTTTGGAATAGAATATCTCAATTTTGATAATGCATTTCATTGACTTGTAATGGTTTTTTTTTTTTTTTTTTTTTTTTTTTTTTTTTTTTTTAAAGCCTTTTCTTGTATTATAACAAATTTGGAATGAATGTACTGTGCGCCCAATATCTGAAGGCCCCTCAGAGCTGCCCTAAAACACTTTAACAGAAACTATATGCACAATTCAGTACAGGTTAATGAGCTCAGGGCATCCAATGTTCTCAGATGTGGAATATTTTATGCACTCTATAGTTTCTGTTAGTGTTTTAAGTATTTTAGTATAGCTCTGAGGAGCCTTCAGATATTGGACACATGTAGCTATTGAGGTTGTTCTCTTAACATATTTATTTTTGGAAATTTTTTCAATATTTTCTTCAATTTTATCAACCAAATACAAATATATTCACTAAAATTTATTTGGGAGTAACCTTCCTATGTGGGAATACTACATGCATGCTCATGATCTTAAAAAACTGAAATTAATGTCAAACAAATTATGGAGGTTTCAGATTCGGTATACAAGTGGGCTCCCAGACCTATGGTCTTGTGCGCATATGTGTGTCCTTATATATATGTGTGTGTGTGAGAAAGGGGGGGGGGGGGCCTACGTGGACACGGTAACTTTTAGTACAGAGACCCTGTTTTCGTGCCAACTGTGGGGGGGGGGGAGCAGGATCGTTAAGTGATTAATGCACTGGACAGTTTTGTTTTTTCTTTTTGTGATTCTATTTATTATGACCCAGAGGACTTCCTTCCTCTGGGTATAGTTCTTAAATGAATAAACAACAAAATATTTATTTTCCTCAGGCCTGAAAGAGGTATAGAAGAAGTTTAATAGTTCATAAAGTAAGAATTCACAAAAATGTCAAAATATACCATTCAGACTGTCAGCAGTCTTACATTTATTCACTAATGATGCCCAGCATAGGATTTCTTTTTATAGAAAAGTAAGGTTGCTCAGCCAATATCCAGAAGACTCCTAAAAAAAACCTTTATTTTCCTCTACCCTGGAGGACTATCCTTATTTGTTATCTGTCCCTGTTTCCAAGAAAGTCTAACTCATCTACTCCTCTTGTCCAATCCTTCATTCAGTTCCTTAAAAATAACTTTTCTTCTACACTCTACTACTTTCTTCTTTTACATGAACCTAGTTCACATTTTTTTAAATTAGTTTTGTTATTGTGCTCCTATTCTTTCTCATTCTCGCTCTCATTTCCAATTCTTTTCATTTTTTTTTTAACATAAGTTTATTTATTAGGTTATTCTATGACAGACTTGAGAAATTTTTTCTAGAATGATTTTCAATATCTTCTCTGATCATACCTACTAATTACAAAAAATAATGTTTACTCAAACACACATGTGAGGTGAGGTAAAAAAAAGTTCTTCTGTTTTCCTTTTCCTTCCTCCATTGTGCTTTCAGCAATGAGGTGGCAAAAAAGTTCTCGACCTACTTATGGAGGAAGGGATTAAGATAAAGGACTTATACCTTATGATGTTTATTTAATCAGTACTTATATTTATAAATATTCATTATCCTGTCATTACTTTTAATACTTTTATTTTCATCAGTTTGTACTTCCCATTAAGATGAGCTACATTGAGTTAAAAGCTCTCATGACATTTTTCATTAAAAAAATCCATAAAGCCTTCTGCAATTTTTGAACACCTACAGAAAGTGTATGGGGTCTCTTCTCCTTGCTATAGCACAGTGAAACATTGGCATAGCTTATTTAAGATGGTGTGAGAAACCCTAAAAGACGACCCAGGAAGGCCTGTAGATGCTATCACCCCAAACATTAGCAATCACTTTGAGGACTTGGTTTTTGATGGAAGAAGATAGAAGAAGGAGATCACGGTAAAGTTTGGAATATCGGAAACTACCATTCAAAGTATACAACACAACCACCTCGACACGTCTTAAGGTCAGTATACGTTGGATTTCCAGAAAACTGTTCAAAGGACAGTGAGAATTGATTGTTGCAAAGACTTTTTATTTTTCTATGATTCAAATTCCAAAGATATAACATGACTGGAAATGAGATCTGGGTCCATCTCTATGGCCCTGATTCTAAACAGGAGGCAATGCAGTGGTGTAGAAAAGGTGACGAGCCACCTGTGTAATTCAAGATCACCTTGGTAGGAAAATCCATGGCCACTATTTTTGGGACTCATGAAGAAGCCTAATGATTGATTACATAGACAAACATGTAACAATCATGGATAGTATTATTGTAATGTTTTGACTCACCTTAGAGAACCAATGAAGGAGAAGAGAAGGGGAAATTTGAGTCGAGAAGCCCTGTTTCTTCATGACAATGCACCTATTCTCACCTCTTGTAAAGTTCCAAAAAATGAAATTATTATTTGGGGTTTAGAAAAATTAATAAATAGATATAATAAGGGACATTATATTGAAAAAAATAGTATGTGTTTTTTTTTTTGTATTGATATCATTCCTTTCTGAGTCAGGCTGAGAACTTTCTTTTTGATCTCCTCTTTTATATATTTATTCACTCACACACATATATTTATATATTACATATATGTACACATGGGGTTAGCATGTCAAACTTCCTGGGTTTGATTCCTTCTCCTTCCAGTCATTTTTCTGAGATATTAGTTCCAAAGTTTCTGACTAGTTTGCGTTATGTTCAATGCAGTAGGATACCAATGGGTGTTTGAATACATTCTCTTCTTACGGAGGATCGTTATCTTATGGGTGTGACCATAAGTGAGGGATGAGAGCCCCTGAATTTATGAGATCCGTTAGTACTCAGGCAACAACTCAATTAAGGGAGTGAAAACCTATTTAAAATCACAGGTCCTTTAAGGGGGTAAGGAGCTAGGCAAATTACTTAGTTCCCAGAAAATCTCTTGGATTATAAACCTATAATCAGCCATAGAACTGATGATGCATAAAGAACTGCTATGCTATTGTATAAAGAACTCATGGAATGCTTTAAGCTTATAAAGGCCTAAACTATGATTAAGAAATTAAAAGATGATCCTCAGCCATATCCAAAATAACAACCATTCAGGAAGTGAGGTGCCATTGGAATGAACAAAAAGAACAGAAATGTTGGTTCAGATATTATAGTTAGTCCAGATACAAAAAAGTGAGTCCTGAACTTCACTCCTGCCAATGACAAGATAAGCATATTAAAGCTAAAAGGTCATTGATAAATATCCGAATCATTATGTTATTATAATGTTTATTCATTTACTGAAGATAAATTCAGATAGTGGTGCTGTTGGCTATAAAGAAGTAGGAGGATTAAAGAGGTAATTATGTTTAAAAAAAAAAAACACTTTTTTCTTTCAACATTCACATTTTTTAAATTTATTTTTGTTATGTTGTATGTTAAATATTTTGTTATAACATGTTAAACATTATATCTTCAAATGGAGAGCTATTTGACTGTAGATATTTTGGGGGGGGGGGGGGGAGTTCGGTCAAGGTGACCTACCTTGACCGAACCCCAACAAAAAAAAAATGTTAAACATTATTTTTAAAAATTCACTTTTTGAAAGAAAACTTTTGAACCAATTCCCAATTCCTTAATCTTACAGAAGAACAAAGTAATTAGGATAAATATACTAAGGGCGATTTCTCCAAGCATTTAGAAACTACTACTGACCAAATCCTATCATATTAGAAAATATTCTTTAATACTTCATTTGGGCTTGACCATGTGGAAAACTAGTTTTTTGCTGAGCTTGACCATATATGATGGCTTAATGGATCCTGGAAGAGGTATTTATAAATATTTCTGGAAACCATAAAAGCCTACATGGACATATTAGATTATTTCAATGCTAAGATTGAAAGGAGACCACATTTCCACTTTACTATAGGAGGACCATAGCCTGCATCTGGTTAGGCATAGAGCGTGTTTCCTAATAATCCCATCCATAAGTCTACATGGAAACAGGTTAGAAATCCAGATTGATCATGTAATCGACCAATGACTCAGAAGCTCAAACCAGGAGTTATTCCAGAGCTGAATGTGGTTCAAACTATTCATTGGATTGAAAAAATTTCAGTCAAACAATTAAAAGAATCTGGTTTGGACATTCAAAAGAACGCCCATAATATGATGATGGAATTCATCTTATGAAAATATGAAGACTAAAGAGCTTTATCACAATATCAAATTGGGCTCAAGAGTAGGTTTCAACCCCTCGAACAAGAGGATGTTCGTTGACTAGCACTGGTAAGAGGTGGAAGAGAAAAAGAAAGAAGTTGCTTTGTGGAAACACAAAAAAAAAAATTGTGTGACAATTGCTTGAAAGCCTTCAAGCATGGAAGAAAAGCAATAGTCTCTAGTTTTGCGAAGAAATATATGAATCCCAATAAGAATATTAGATAATCAAAAAAATGGCAAGCGGCATTCTGAGGAAATCCAAAAGAGGCTTCCTTGGGAAAAGATTAGAGGACATAAAAAGCAATGGGCAGGCTGGTCAAATAGTGGAGTTCTATCCGGCCATTAGAAAGAACTAGCTATAAATCTAGGAGCTCCCAAATCAAATGAAAAGATGGGAAGATAATGGTTAATAATCTGGAAAGACAACTTCAAGAACTTACAAAACCAGGCTTAAATGTGTAACAGATGATAGTACAAACCTGAAAGATGATCTGGAAAAAGATTCGGTGGATGAACTGAATCTTCTCAATGTGAAAAGAGCAATATCAAAGCCAAAAACCCCCATAGTTGTTAGTTTTCCAGGTGATTGATTCAAAAGTAGAAGAGAGCAGCTCTTTGCCATCATAGATCAGCTGATGTCCGAGATCAGGAGAGAGTCTCACATGTCCAATCTATGACTCCTTATACAGAAGCTATCTGTAAAGTCATGACAGCACTGGGTTCCCCAGGGAAGTTGGCGAGGCTTACAAGGGCATAAATTAGCAGCTTAAAAGCTGCGGGACTTTACAGATGCATTCAATGTTGAATTAGGATTGCGACATGGAGACTGCCTCTTACCCATGCTATTTAACCTCGTCTTGGGAAGAAGTAGAAGAGAATGAATTCTTCAACCCAAATTTTTATTTCATGTTTTATAAGCCGAAATCAGTTGTTTTTCTTAAAGAAATTTGGCTTATTGCCTTTAAATGTTCTTGAGCAAATTATTTTAATAGTAATGCTAGATTATCTGAAATTTTGAGTGCAAATAAAGAAGGCTTTTTTGGTTTATATTTATTCATAATAAATAACAATTTATATTTATGTATAACATTTAGTTTAAAGCTATGAAACAGAACAGAGATTTGTTAATTGATAATTACATACTTTGCATGATATGGGGATTTAAAGTAGAATTTATCTTACCTTTTAGGCCAAAATTCTTTCCTTTATACCAAATATCTTCTTGTAAATTGATTTAATAGTATTGTAAATTTAGTTTAACTTAATTTATATATAAATGAATTAATTGTTGCAATATTGCAGAGAACAGAAAAAAACAATCTTTAGAAGGACTGCAAGGTCGAAAAATATTGATGAAATAATTGCTCTTGTTCATTAATGTTGTAGAGGTAAATTATTTTTTAATTTTAAAATGAAAATCCTGTCTTAAGTTAGCTATTTCAAAAATAAAAAAGATAATGACGCCAATTATGTTGTGCTCGTTTGTGTAAATATACACATATTTAATAAAAGAAAATATTTTATGGAAATCTATGAGGCATTCTCTACAAAAGTTGTAAATCTAATATAAAGTGTGTTGACACTTAAGTTTATTATTAAATTAGCACTTCTTAGTTAGGCAGTTTAAAGTTCGTCACGCTGGACCTATGAAATCTGTGCTGATTTCCCATGATTCATAATAATAAAGAGGTTTCTGAAGTAGGGGATTGGCCAAAAGTCATACACAATCGACTGAACTATGAAAGTAGAGTAGAAGCATTCATCGGTATGGGCTGGGTGCGATCTGGTAAGGATTCAGCTGGCACGGATAACAAATCGCCGGTCCTAGACCTAAATAGTGTGCAAGGCCAGTGCTTGGGGACCTGAAGATCTTTTTTCGGTCCCAGCATCTGGGCGCAGGCCAGCCACCTCTATACATCGCTCTAGGTGGAAAGGACGTTCTCGAGTCCTGCATTACTGCTATGGTGTTATCATGGTCAGACAGTTATCCATGAAACCCACTGGCGATAGCTTCTATGGTCTGAGATTGGTGCCTGGTTTACCCCTCTATTCGTATATTGAATATCTATGGATTCGTTTATTGAGTTCTCGTTAACTGCTATAAAATGACGCATTTATTTACCCTACTATGAGCTAGACAGCGTTCTTCATGTTGAAGAGTATTGTTACATTATTATTAAATATAGGGACTAGGTTGAAATAACTGTTATCTACAGTTTTAATTCGTATTATTGAGTCGTAACTTACATATTAACCTAATTGTAATTTATTAACAGCTAAAACCTCTCATTTCATTACATTTATATTAGAAACTTCAAATTATATGCTGATAAAGTACTTAAAATAATAGAGATACTTAATATTTCAAATGGCTCATGGACCCGATCCATTATAATCCTTACTTACAGTTTTTAAAAAATTAATTGAGATTTACTGACCTAAATGGAAAAAAAAAAAGGAAAATCATTGGTGGCACTTGTAATAATTATTAAACAGTCGGAAAAATTTGAATAAGGAGGAGTTAAGATTCAGTAAAAGTTATAATTAAAAGCAGCACAAATCAAGTTAATGAAAATTCATGAATACCAAAAAGATGAACGAATCAACCCTGTTTAGTAAAGTATTTTTAGCTAATTCGGAAAATTTTATTGAAATTTATGGTCCTATAGGAACCACAATTTTATATTGACATCTATTATTTAAAATCAATATTCCTACTATTTTTTGTGTTGTGATTAAAGTATTAGAAGTTAATAATAATAAGTGTCATACCAACAAAAAAAAAGAAGAAGTTAAAACTGTGGCTCCTTTGTTTAAATTTTGGAGTCTGGTGAACTTCCACTTATAAAATTTATACTTCGAAAAATTTAGTTTAATCATATTAAGTAGAGTGGGGGATTGAGCCCAGACGTTCGTTTAAAAGACCTCTTCTGCTAAAAGTATGTAAATTATCGAATTTGAAACAATAAATAAAATATTTTACTATTTACTTTACATAATCATATTAATGGGACTGGGTTTATCGTAACTTACGTCATTTTACTCTACAGAAATAACTTCAGCATAGTTGGTATGAAAATACCAAATTATAGTTTATTAATCAGAGTGACGCAAGTGCAACATAAATTAAGCGTTTACCTCAGTAGCGATTGTGATTATTTGTATTTGATGTTTCTATATTGGTGCGATCCACCGCCATTATAGAATGTATCCTATACCAATAATAATATTTGAGCTTCATTTCATTGCTCTAAACTAAATATTACTCCCATACATTTTTTACACGGACTTTACTTTTTAGGTAATTCCTGCTCCTATTCGTCCGAGTTTGCTCAGTAACGAACCCATTCTTTCGATTTATATTAAAAGCCTGAAAGCCAAATTTCTCATTTAAAAAACTAATTGCGTCTTCTGGGTCTTAAAGTCAAAAATATACTATGTAAACCGCCACTTCAATGGCGTACAAGTACAATTTCTCTGTTTAACTGCTAAAATGTGCCTTTTATTAATAAACAAACCTGCGTTGAGGTTGATTATTCTAAACTAAATAACATTCCCGAAAAAGCTTGTATTTTACTCGAACTTGAAGTTTCACGTAATCCTATCCTTATTTGTTGCATGCCGAATTTCATTAAGTAAGACAGAAAACTGTTGAGCGTTGACAGAAACATACTTTATGGGTAAGTATGTCATTATTGATTATAATTTTTGGGCGTCTAGTATGGGAAAAAAAAGAAGGATAAAATAATCTGTTATGAAAACAACCCCGATTACTGCATTCATTCGGAATTTGTTAGAACGCCACGAAACCTATATGCAGCACTAAATTATTTAAACTAAAGTATTCCTTTAAAATCAGGAAAACTGTATTATTAAGAATTGCACTTAACATTAAACGTGACACATGACTAAACATATTTTTAAGATTGAAGGGCCTTAATTAGATTATAAAAGAGATATTATATAAATGATTCATGTATATTTTCTATTAATGTACTTGGATCAAACAATTTCTTAATTTCATTTCTGATTGTACATATTTTAAAAAGTTAAATGTCACTTTTTTAAATAGAGTATAATATGGAGACTATAATAGACCGTATTATATATTATTCAATAATTATTTATAATTTCGATTCTTTATGTTTTAATATTCCACAAGCCAATAATGTGCATCCGCCTTTTTCCTGTACCCAAGGTACGGTAAGTAGAGAGCAACCCAGACTTAACTGTTACAATCAAATCAACATATTTTATTTACTGTAAAATATACACGTAAATTCCTATGAATACTCCTCATACGTCATTATTGACCAAGAATAGAAGCATTGTGACTTCAGAGCTCTCTGTACATTTCTCTCAGAACGAGTTCAATCGAAGAACCACTTTAGAAAACGTCAATTAAAACAGTCTCAAGGCCACTACGTTCCCACGAATAAAGATAATTAACGGTAGTGATTTTAAAGAACTTTATGTCATTTGTCCGGCTAAACGCGACTACTTATTAAATCAATAACAGCTTTAAATTCATACATAAATCAATAACACGAATCAAAATTATTCTTTGCAAATAATATAGAATAGTAATATGCAAAAAGTGATCCCCCTCTACTCAAATATAGCAATAAAAATTACACTTTAAAAATTAACTACAATGAAAAACTGCTAAATTCTAAAATCCTCTACTCAAATATAGCAATTAAAATTACACTTTAAAAATTGGGTCAAAAATAATAGTTACATTAAATAATTTATTGAGAAGTCTAACCTTTATTAATGACGAGAGCGAATCCAACAAGGAGTAGCAGTTTTTGAAGTAGACTCATGTTGTAGGAGGTTTTGAAGTGTGTCGGTCGGTATATTCGGCACAGAGGGGTTACGCTAAATTTCGCGAGTCTGGCGGGAGAAGACAGACAACACAACTCGAGAAGTGGGAGCACTGACCGCTGCCGGCGACTGACTGAGAGTCTGAGGAGACCCGCCGCCTGGGGAGGGTTAGCGCTGGCGGCATCTGTCGACAGCCGCAGGAACTACCGTCTCCCGCCAAAACCTGCAAGAGAAAACCTATATTAAATTTTATTTAAATTAATATGGGGATTGAATAAAGTTGGCCACTGGTATCAATAAAATCTTGTGTTCTCATCTAAAGTAAATGATGAAGTCTCGCAAATTTAATGGAAAGATTAAATTTTATGTACATTAGATGATACTGCGATGTCCCACAGTTGTATACGTGTCCATACATTATTATTAGCTCTTCTTGCGTACCATCAAACTCTGAATAAACCATAGACTCCATCCAGCCCAACAGAAAATAACCCAATGGCGTACTATCCAGTAGACCTGAGTGGCCATTTGACATGTCCAACCATTGTTTGCAATCAAACAAACAGTGACAATAGGAGAATTGAGAGATTCACCTTAAAGCCTAAAAGAAATGAAGAAGGGGACATTGCTATAACGAAAAGTTGGTTATGGTTCTTCATCGGAGGAAAAGCAAGAGTCATAGGTAACCAGCAAGCTAAAGACGTAAAGACCTTTTGTGCATTGCCGAAATAACCNATCCGAAATTAAAATAAAAATTGTACAAAAAAAAGTCCGACTCCGTAACAGCTGCTTAATATTGTACATATTATATCGGAGATAATCTGCATGATTATCCATGTTTCGTTAAAGAAGTATTCAGTTTTGAGTAAATGATGACATTTTTCTCAAAAACCGAGGAGAAAAATGAACGTAGAATATATTACTACTAAACTTTAGCGTTCGCTGGTCAGTAAGGAAAAGTCACGGTAAATACTCAGACATCATAATTACATTTGTAAATATCTTCCTTAACTTGATTTCTTTGTAAATATGTCCATAAAGAAAGAACGTTGCATTTTACTTCTAGTTTAAACTTCTAAAAACTTTATCGTAGTAAAAATTACGAGTAAAATATTTAATTATAAATTTTATTATTCTTCTAAACTGCCCCCTACCCCCTGTCTCATCTGATTACAACGAAAATTTAATAAATTCAATGTAATGAAAATGATTACACCAACATCGGTATTTATGTTTAAAAAATAAAGGGCCCCTCCCAACAAACGAAATTTGGTGTGCGTGTGAGTGTGTGTGCGCGCGCGCGCGTGTGTGTGTGTGTGTGTGTGTGTTTGTTTGTTTGTGCCCTTCGTCAGTAAGGAGTGAAGAGAGACTCTCTCATACTTAAACGTATATACTTTTTAAAGGGACCATATTCTTCTTTTTGTCTTTAAAAATAAATGTAGTATTTTTTAAGCTGTGTGTTTTTATAGATTTTTACGAATATACCAACGATAGCTGAACGCTTCTACCTCTCGAATTTTCCGGCCAATCAAGAGCTAAGCAAGGATATCTTACCTTTTACTTTAATTGTCCTTTCCGACTTGTAAGATAAACTTGGTCATTTATTCTGATTTATGTATCTGTCTTTAATGAAACATGGGATATCTGTTTAAACCACGCAGCTCTTATGTGATTTATACATTTTAATATTGGTTATCAGTACAAGAATTTTTTTTCGACTCATAATTTCTTCAAAATGATATAATTTATTTTTTTTTTTAATATATGAAATTGATGTTAGCGCAATATCCTTAAAAGATTTACGCATGCCCCGTATCAAATTCGTTTAAAAAAGACTCCTGTGACGTTGTTTTCAGCGCATTAAGCTCAGAAGAAAAGACTCCTGAGTTGTTTTAATTGTGTGGTATGGGGCGCCAGGGTAGCTCTTGGGATCCGTACGGGTCTCGCTATCGCTGGCGCTGCGGGTTCCAATCCCGTCTAGTGCTGGCTTTTACCCAGACATAAAAGCTTGTCATATCTAGCTGATAAAGAGCTTGAGAACTGCTTAAAGTTCTGGGTGCATTCCACTCAAAGTGGGACTGATCTAGCTAAATATGGAGGGATATTTCTGTAGTAAGTTGGCAGCTCGAGGCATGGGCTCAGCAGATGCTACCCTTGACGTCCTTTAGGATCAGCCCTGACCTAACGACAATGGCCGCTTGCCATTAGCTTCTTCTTAGAGACAGCTCACTATTTCTGTCGGCTTCATTTCATTTTTAGAATTAAGAATAATTCACCAATCAAAATAATGTTTAAGACTATTGTAAGATTAATTATTTCAGAAATATATTTAGTATTTACTCGTAATTATAAATATGAATTAAAAGTATATAAATATGTGTCAATTATCTGTCTTCAAAAAGGAATGCTTATTTTTGTCTAAAAATGAGTTGTTTTAATCTTGAATGGAAATCACTCCAGGACCTTCACGCTTAGGGGAATGAGAAGTGGTGGAGAACTCAGGCACACAGGCAAAAAAAAAGCCAATCCCGGCTGCTGTGGACAACCTAGTCAAGTCGGGCTCAATAAGTCTTAACACCGGTAAAGGCTAAGAATAACAGCTGATATACCACAATCTTATAACTCATATGTGAAGAAATATCAGGATCAGCCGCTAATTGTGGAAAATGCAAGGTTATGGCTCCCTAGTCTTTGAGAGGAAACAAACAAGTGTGGAGAAGATAAGGAAGAATCGGAGGCCTCAGTTCTAAGGTAAGCAAACTAGGCAAGAGACGCACATCCAGAGGTTATTAGAATATTCATTATCCACTGCAAGAGTCAAAATAGAAATTGTATACTAGGATACCAATGGCCGTCATCTCATCTGGGGAGCACCGATGAAATCAAGACAGGTGATTAGTTATTTTAATATTTATTTATCATTTGTTCATGCCGCAACAAACAAGAGATTTTTTATTTGCTCTTTCGAAAACCACTTATTTTCAAAAAGATTAAAATAAATGTGTGTCAAACAATTAATGCTAGGGAGTAGAATAAAAAATCTGTCTGTCCCAGCCAGGACTCGAACCTGGATCTCCTGCTTTCCGGGCCGGTATGCTACCACTTGCACCACCGGGACGAGCTAGATAACTTATTAAATTCCCACAAGCGAGAGACAGTTCTCACCTATAAGACAGTTTTTTTTTTGTTTTTTTTTTTTTTTTATTCCCTCGCATTAATTGTTTAAAATTTACGTGGGATGATATACCACAACCAAATAAATATTTATAAATGAAAATAAAAAGTAAATAACAAGAGTCGATAAATAGCTAGACAATGTCAGCTCCTTCGAGCACAAGACGATGTATTCGTCTTTCTCGTGGGTTAGGCTCTCGCTATTGTAGTGGGAATTTAATAGGTTATCTAGCTCGTCCCAGCGGTGCAAGTGGTAGCATACCGGCCCAGAAAGCAGGAGATCCAGGTTCGAGTCCTGGCTGGGACAGATAGATTTTTTATTCTATTTCCTCGCATTAATTGTTTAAAATTTACGTGGCATGATACACCACAGCTAAATTACTATTTATAGATGTGTGTCATTGCATCAGATTCGACTTATAAGACTTTTTTTTTCTTCATGGCTGAAAAGAGAGGCTTGAATCTAAGACCTACCGTGATCACCTAATACAAACAGACAAGCAAACAAATAAACATACTCATATTAAAGCTGAAGTAAACACTTTAACACACTTAAGCATTGAAGAGAGGCTTGGTGTAAGTACAGTTCCCTTCGAAATGAGAATTTGTTTTCTTATTTAGTCTACACTTAATAAAGGCTTAGAAGAGATTAGGGACGTTGAGATTAATTGAAGTTACGTTTTCCCAATACTTAAAGTTGTTGAAACGCGTTTTTGTGATTCCGTACAGTATAGTTTTTACCTTTTCTAGGTGATCACCTTCTTCTGTCACACAGCAATAACGTTAAAAAAAAACAACTAGAGATAGATAAAATTTATTTTTTTAGTTGTAAAAATATTTTCTCCCATTTAACTGTATCTATTTTTTTTTTTTTCAATCTTTCTTCAAAAAGTTTATTATAAAGAATTTAATTTAGAATATTTTTTTTTTTATAACAAAGAAACTCTCAGATAAAAACTGAAAACAGACCCATTGACAAAATGACTTCATTAGGCTGAAATAGATTAAGATCACATTCTTACTTATGATGGTAATCCAGAGTACCTTATTTACTTCACCAAAGCAGAAAATTCGCCTCAGTTCTCTCTGAGACTAACGTACTCAGAAATAAAAAAAATCATGCAAGTTTATTAAATAATGAGAAATATAAATTAGTAGAAAATGCTAAACACCATAAAAAATCCCCCAAATCCTTACTGCTTTTAATTCATACCAACATCGTCTAAAAGTTACCATTTAAATGGAATCTGATTATCAACTCCTCTTCCATGACACTCATATTATCCGTAACACCAATGGCTCTATCTCCACTGATTGGTTCACCAAGCACACTTACTCAGGTCGTCTCCTCCACTTCAACTCATCTCACCCTCATCATCAAAAATTAATGTGGCCAAAAACCTCATCTACAGATCATTCACACTCTCTGACAAGACATTCCATATTAAAAATATTAAACGTGTAACTGACATCCTCCTGCCCAATGGTTTTCCTACTCACACCATTAAAAAACTTGTAAAATAATTTTTTATTTCCACTTCTCCAACTATTCCCCTCCCCGAAAATAAGGACCTCGTTTTCCGTTCTCTTCCTTATATTCCAAAACTGTCTAAAAATATTAAGAAATCTCTCAGAAAAACTTTTCCTAACCTCAAGCTTTCTTTTTCCACCAATAACAAGTTAAAATCTATTTACACCATCCTCAAAGACCCCATCCCCCTTCCTAACAGAACTAATGTCTTCTATAAAATTCCCTGTTCCACACCTAATTGCCATGGTTCTTACATTGGACAAACAAAAAACCTTATTTCCCTTAGAATCAATAACCATAAAAATGACATAAAGAATAAACTAATAAAAACTGCCCTCACAAAACATGTTTTTCATGAAGAACACACATTTGACTTCGAGAGCATAACCATTCTTTCCACTGAACCCTATGAACACAAACGCCTTTTGTCTGAAACCGTTCACATTAACCTACAACACTATCCAGCTAACGACAGAACGGACATAGAACAAATTTCCTCAACTTATTCTAACATTTTCAACATTCTAAAAACCATCAGCCCTCCTTCTCAATAAACCTGTCTAACATTTTCCCAGTTCCAAAGTCACTTATTCCCAATAATACCCTTCCTTTTTTCCTTTGTCCTTTTTATTGCCCCCTCTTCAAACAGGCCGCTTTCCCTTTGTACCTTCCGCCTTGTACCTGCTCCCCCACCCTTTCACCTCCCACGTTGTTTCTCTGAAAAATTATACTTCGTCTTAGTCATGGAAATGTGAACTTAGGGACAGGACGTCCTCTCTCGTCTTCATAATAGGCAGGTGTGGTAAATTACTGTTTCAATGTTATTCAATTATTTTTTTAATATGTTGCTGTCTGCAAGTTTTTTAAGTTCTCTTACATATCTTTCTACATTCATACTTTTGATATCACATTACATTATGGTAATTCTGTATTTTAATATTGTCAATTATTATTGTATTCTCATGACATTGTATTTCTACAGCCCTGAAGATGGCTTACAATGTAAGCCGAAACGTTGGCAGATAATCTTTAAAAAAAAAACACTTTTTTTAAAATTAGTATTTTTTTTTTTTTTTTTTTTTGGATCTACCTTGACCGAACCACAACTAAAATCGTCTAATACTAAACACTGTCTATTTACTAAGACTATTAGTACAACTGATGAACTTTTGACCTACCCGCTGAACTCTTTCAAAACTAATACACTAATACAAGAGTATTTTACAGTGAAAATCCACATCAAGATTAGGGCATTGATCTTCTCTAAAATTAAAATGAAGAACGCTGGTCAAGTTCAGGGATATATGCGAGCTAAGAACAAAGAAATTAATTATCATGTCAAAACACACTTACAAAAGGACTTAAGCTGTTTCTTATATCATACGACCCACACAAATCCTAATGACCTGTGAAATACTCTTCAAAACCTAGCTTCGCACTATTATTGGAAGGATGCTGACAAAGAAACTGGGAAACAAGGGGTAAAAATGTACCTAGAAATTAAGCTATCCCTAATTCGCCCTTCAACAAAACTTATTTAGTAAACCTAAACAATTTCACGGAGATGACAACCAATAAAGTACCCATGACCTCAGCAGTCGCCGCCTGTAAATAAAAAAAGAGAGAGGAATTATTACTAGAGCTTTACACTTTTCCTTTTAGCAATAAGTATACTACAATTAGTATTAATCGAAATTCATAGAAGTGCCACACAAAAACACACCCCAAAGATAGCCTAAAAAGTCAATTAGAAATTTCGGCAATCGCTTACAATAACTTCTTGAACCAAAAGTTAAAATAATGTAGACTAATGGCAGAACAAGTTAAAGACAATTTACAGTCAGATAAAAGAGTATATAGACCGTCAGAAAGAAATAAGTACAGAAAAACTTATCAGAACAGGGAAGGCAATCCACTGTTTAGTGTGTCGTATGCAAAAGCACAGGGACAAGAAAAGGGTCAAAACCTCTACAAGCACTTTAGTGCAGTTCCCGATAAGAGAAGAGAGTTCCACATTCTGTCGAAAGATAATGTGCAGACACAGAGATAAGATTACAAGTATGTGAGACGGGAAGCAGACACCAAGACAGACACTGTGTTTCAGGTGATGATACGTCATACACCTTCACATCTGCTGACTGCCAAATTTACATGTAAATGATAAAAAAAATGAATGCCACTTAAAATGTAGCATTGAACACCTACCTCAGTTAAATACCGATATAATTTTAACTATGAGAAAAGGCATTAGTATCCCGAATAAAATTAATATAAAGTAAAATAAATAGAAAAACTTTGTCAACATAAACTTTAGCCTTCATGACCTCTACAACACACTAAACTAGATAAACAATTAATGAGAGGGAACAGAAAATAAAAAACTATCTGTCCTCGCCAGGAATCTTTCCTGGCGAGGACAGATAGTTTTTTATTTTCTGTTCCCTCTCATTAATTGTTTAAAAAATAATAATTTACGTGGGATTAAAAACCACAACAAAATAAAATATTTATAAACTAGATAAAATTTCCCAGTCATGGAAATGTGTACTTAGGGACAAGACGTCCTCTCTCATCTTCATGATAGCCCTGAAGATGGCTTACAATGTAAGCCGAAACGTTGGCAGATAATCCTTTATTAAAAAATACATTTTTTAAATTTGTGTTTTTTGGATCTACCAACCTAAAATCATCTTAGACTAAACTAGATAAATTCACCAATAACAAGTGAATTAGAAACAACTTTAGAACATTATGGATTATAAATGCATATTCATAAATTTTAAATAATATAAACCTTTGTTCATTTAATGTAACATTTATATCTTATAGAAATGAGGTGTTAAGATGGCTCATAAGTAAAACTAAAACTTTTTTTGTTTTAGTAAATTTAAAAAGCTGTTCAGCACATTTACTGCTTTGAAAATAGCCTGCTATTAACCTCGACATCTATCTGCAAAGCTACAGTTAAGAAAGAAATGAGAAAAGAGTGGCAAAATGAACTGCAGGGAATCAAGAAATCCGTTGTGAAAAATATAAATGAAGGCGCTGTGTGACGTCATAGGGGAGCTGGGTCCCGTGGTGCTACGAAGGACACAAGGACTCTGAACGCTCATTATTATTTACGAGCAAAGATACGTTGGTTTTAAGTAATAATTGAGACTTCTGAATCGTAAAACGTTTCTTAAAGAATACTTTTAAAGGAATTTAAATATATTCGCATCTTGATTCCTTAAAATTTCAAAAAGTTTTGCGAAAATTTAAATTTTATAATGAAATACTATTTATGTTAATGTGATTTTATAGAATAAGACAATAAGAATTATTAAACAACATATTACTCTACGAGGGAAAGTTGTTACTAAAGTTACTTTATCAAGCATTTTATATTCCTTAAAGAAAATGACAAAATTAGAAGGTATAAATAAAATAATAATCACACATACCATATTCCTTAAAGAAAAAAAAAAGTATAAGCTTTTTTATTTATATTTCAGACATTGACATCAAGACAAACATTGTGTTTCATATTTTATGAAAATTATTTTTTATTGTTGTATTTTAAACAATTAAATGCTAGGGAATAGAATAAAAAATCTATCAGTCTCAGCCAGGGCATTTATTTTTTATTAATGACAGGAGATAACCGATGAGCTAGTTCAACCTCAAAACCATAAAATTCTATAGCTTTCTATAAAATTATATAAACACTCCTGCAATATTTTTTAATATTTCGATGACATTTACATTGTTCAATCGAGGGACATTAGTTATTCTCTTCTTTTTTTTTTTAGGATATCACCAATTTTCTATTTTTTTTTTATTATTATTATTTTTAGACGGCTTCTGCTCTAAGTTCCTAACTGAGTTTTTAAGCTGTATAACCTCTTCTTCTTGCATGTTATGTTAAATTTTAAATGTCTTATACAGACATTTACCTACCTTCAAAAGAACTGGTTTTTGGTATTCATCCATTTTGTAATTGAATTGTTCGAGTTTTCCCATATAAGATTTTGTAATACATCATGTAACAAAGAGATATATGATATTGAACGTAAGTTCCATGTATTTTAACGTTTTTCTGAGGCGAAATGTTTACATTTTATTGCTTTTGGCATTTCAGTTCATAATCAATCTCATTCATCTTGAAACAAGCCACAGAAAAATAAAATACTATACTATTATACATACTACATTTGTTCTACACAATACTCATCTTTCCTGGAATGGTTCGGCGACAACCACCACTATTGGTTATCTTAAAAGTGAAATTGACAGCTTTAGTTTATACAGTCTATATTGAACAGGCTTTTAAAGTGGTAAGTTGTTGAAAGAAAAACTAAACAAATGACCAGATATCTGGCCTATATCAAGTTGAACAACTGCATCTATTGTTCGATTTCCTCCCTCCCTCCTCTTCTTTTTTCTTTTCATTTCTTCCATTTTAATTCTACGTCTATATTGAAAAAAAAAATTATATTGAATCTCGAAACAAAAGCAGGTGAAGCCTCAAAAAATTGGAAAACTATTTAAAATTGTTAGCCTTCGTGAATAGTAGAAATATGTAAGTTTCACATTAATATGGGAAGTGTGTTGTAGTTGCTGGAAACTCTCACGGCAGCACCAATAACAGTTTAGCAAAAGAGAATGAGGATTCTGACAAGAAGTGTACGACGGGCCTGCTCGTACGTCCTTGAGAATAGCCTCTCTCCCTCTCTGTGCATTAACCCCGACACGAACACAGCTGAGCGTAGCCTCCCTTTGGTTTTTGTAGTGTCCTGGATCCAGGTAGAGCAGGCCCTTCGGGACCAGATCCATCTGGATATGAGGGCCTGAAGAAACGACAACCTGAAACACCAGGTCCCGTGCACTGCAAGCCTAAGACTGCAGCCCTTCCACACTTTTTACTAAAGATGACCAAATCGTTTGCTTACATAAATACAAAATTGCAACATTGGCAATATCCATTGCACCCCTCCAGGAACTCCAATGAGGTACTAATATACAATGAAAATTATAATGTACGAAGCAAGCTGTCTTATTTTATTGCTGGGATCTGCTTTTAACCTTATTTCACCTTAATTAGAAATAGAAATAGATTCCTGTGTTTGTCTGTTAAACCGCAGACTAAATATTTATTGGTATCTAATAATATATATCGTTTTGTTGATAAATGTTGAGTGATTTATGATACTAATTTATAACTAATTGTCACGATTTAAACTAATTGATTAAACATTTTGACACTTATCCTTCAATTAAAATATTACCATACGTGGAAAATTATTTTCTGGCAACTTTTAGGTATTCCATCATTATTTGGGAGTCAAATTCATTCGCGGCTTTGATGAACGTTTGTAAGCTCCTAAACTGCAAACACTAACAGGCTGTTTATTTGTTGTTTTTCAACAGTCCTTTGAATCTTTTGAATTTTTGATTTTTTTAAAATAGACCAAAAATAAAAATTGTTTCTAAGATGATTTTAGTTGGGGTTCGGTCGAGGTAGATCCAAAAAAACACAAATAAAAAATTGTTTTTAAAAATTGTTTCTTTCAGTTTATTTACTGAACAGAAAATAAACTATTGCAATCGATTTAATTACAATTAAAATCGTTAACCCTTCCCACCTCAAAATATTATCTTTCACGTTTCAAGAAACTTACAAAACCGAAATTTTTAGTTTTAGGTAAACGTTTACTCTCATCCAACTCAATTTATATATTCATTAATATTGATATTTATTATCATTATGGTTACGAGTTACATTGCATGAGCAGGGGCACCTAGAGATCACGAAATAAAGTGCGGATTGTATGGTTATTCTCACTCCCAATAATGTAATTTTTCTGATTATCATTAACTCTCAGTGATTAATATATCAATGCTTAATGTCTCATTTAATTTAGTGTTTGCGCTGTTAAGTATTACGTTCTGTCACAGTTAAGGGTTTAAGGTGCAATTTCACTCTGTACTTGACTGTATGATCTAGCTTGATAACAATCCGAATCATTAAAATTTCACATGCTGAGTTTTGTCCTAATAATTTAATAATACCTAGTTCTAATCAAACTGTAGGTCACAGGTAAAACCCATTTTCCCTATTCGTCCGATTTTACTTATTTGAGAGCCCTTTTTGGGGGGGATTTGTGTGTAAATATTGTAATTAAATTTTCGCTATAAGAAACAACAAATTGTGATTCCTAGTTTGTTTAAATAAAAATAGGATTCAAACCACTGATCGCGTATCCGAAGCTACAATTTGTTTTTGTTTTTTCAAAATGCTTTTTTCATTTTGAAAAGCAAAAACAAATTGTAGCTTACGGGTAGTAAAATTAAAATTTAGGGTGCAGTTAAATTTTCAGTTTTGCTGCCTAATTTTTAAAATATTTATTTTATAGATAAATAAATCGTTCTTGGGTTAATTACTCTAAGCTAATTATTACGCCCACTACATCGAAAAACTTTCTTCATATTAGACACTTTAGGTAACTCCTACATAAACTTTTTTCGATTTTGCTGTCAAATTTATAAAATGTATTTTTTTTAAAAATCTATAAACCAATTTTTGTTTATTTTCATTACTCTAAATTAAATTTTACGCCCGCTACATAGAAGAAACTTTCCGTAGTTAACACCACGTTACTTCAGGTTTTTTAACATTTCTCCTATTCGTATGTTTTCTTTCAAACTTAGTCTTCCATTTAACGTTTAAAAGTCGAATTTCATAAAGAAAAATAACTAATTCCAGTTTCTAGGTCATTAAGTTGAAAATTTACGGTTCAAGAAAACCTCCACTCCTATTTGTCTAATTCTGCTGTATAGCTCCTAAAATATGATTTTTAGTAAAAAAAAATTCGTGCTGAGTTTCGTCACTCTAAACTAAATATTCGCCCACAGATTGAAAAATGTTACCTCTCACATTTGAAACTGCAGATAATCCCCTAATGATACTGGTCCGATTTTCCTCAATAACAAATTTAGCCTTTAGTTATGTATTTAATAACTACATAAGCTTAATATAAAAAATGAAAACGGTGTGGCCTGTAGAGAGAGTCGGTAATGTGGAGGCTTACCTGCGGAAACCGAAATCAGTCTATAAAAAAAGGCGCGTGTGTGTCTATGTGTGTGCGCGTGTATTTGTGTATTCAAGAATTGTAATTTATCAATTAACTGAGCTACAGTAATCTCATCTGCCCAACAAACTTACTAATACACACACACATACACAAACCTAGTAAATGCTGCCGAGGGGGGGGGGGGGCCTGTAGTATATTCTTTAACTAAAGAACAAGCTCATTAATCAGTTCATAGTTACTCAAGGAGAGTATAACTGTTTAACTAGCTGCTGAACTTGAAATGCTGTAAGAACTTGGAAAGTTTAAAAAATGTATGTTAATATCTTTATTGCATTTCTTACTTCCCATTCAGGTAGTGAAACAATTGCACTTCCTCATGGGCCAAAAGTCCATCGAGTAAAGCAACCAATTAGACTATGCAGTCAAAGGAATGTGAGGGGTAAAATTTGAAAATATGCTCTGAGTTTTACAGTTACTTAATGAAGAAACCAGATTTTTAAATAAAAAATTTAACCAAGTTAATTTTCCTAAAATTCACCTCTTATATGATGAATGAACAGAAGAAAATAATTACAAATGGATAGTTTATTGTCCGTAGATATTATTATTAGATGATTTTAGTTGAGGTTCGGTCAAGAAAAAAAATTTTTCAAATTAAAAAAAAGTTAATGAGAAAAAATAGAATAAAAAAATCTATTTGTCCCAGCCAGGACTCGAACCCGGATCTCCTGCTATCCCGGCCGGTGCATTTACCATTTATGCTACCAGGACGAGCTAGATATCTTATTAAATTCCCACTACAATAGCGAGAGCCTAACCCATGAGAAAGACGAGAACTTCGCCTTAAACTCGAAGGAGCTGACATTGTCAAGCAATTTGTCGACTCTCGTCATTTACTTTTTTTAAATTTTTCTTTATAAATATTTATTTGGTTGTGGTTTATTATCTCACGTAAATTTAAAACAATTAATGAGAGAGAATAGAATAAAAAAATGGTTAAGCACGCCGGCCCGGATAGCAGGAGATCCAGGTTAGATTCCTGGCTGGGACAAATAGATTTTTTTATTCTATTTTTTATCATTAATTGTTTAAAATTTACGTTTAATAATAAACCACAACCAAATAAATATTTATAATTAAAAAAAGTGTTTTTTTTTTTAAAAAGATTATCTGCCTAATCTTTTTTAAAAACTAATTCTGCCTTATCTCAGGCAGATAATCTTTTTAAAAAATATCCTTTTTTTAAATTTGCATTTTTTTTTTTTTTTTTTGGATCTACCTTTACCAAACCCCAACTAAAATCATCTATAAATTAATTACAAATTTACCTGATCATTATTCTATTATTTCTAGATTTCAGCTAATTCGGAAGGACTGCAACTGTTGAGGTATTTCTAACAGATTTATTTATTTTATTTATTCAATGATTTATTTTATTTTTACTGGTATCTCTTTGAGTGTAAAGGAAGGAAGGGACTGGTCCTATTTTATCAACAGTCCTTAGCTATCTACCAATAGCGAGCGACCCTTTTACATGTAAGGTATGTGCCTCGTCAATGTAAAAGAAGAACTTTAGACGTTTCATAACAATGGACACCTGGGTTAGGAAATATTTCAGAGATATGAAAATGTCAATATTCTCTGATATTTCTATCTACAAGAGACCAAAATGATAAGTCATTATACAATTTTTGAGGGGTTTGCGTGTGCATGATCGTCAACAAACCACAGTTCAGAGTTTTTATTTAGTTACCAGCTTTGAAATATGCAGAACAAAATTGTAACGTCTTAGGTTTGTTATTGAGCAAAACCGGACTAAAAGGAGATAGAAATTGATATATCTATTGTCAAATGCGAGTTATAAAAGTTTTCTGATAAAATAACTCTAAATTTTTTTTTTTTTTTTTAAATAAGCGCTCAACGACTTGGTTATCAGCGAATAACTCTAAAGGTTCAAGCCTTATGAATCAAAACTGGTATTTGAATGAGAGGGGAAAAGGGGAAATTTCTTTCCCTACGGATCGCAAGCCTGAGCCGAGGAGCGGTCGGAGTAGGGGTCCTCTATCGATTCCCCCACTCGTTCAGCAAGACCTTTCCGGCCTGGACTTTGGGTGTGTACGGTTCTCTCTCAGCTACCGCTCGACTCACTCACAATCATGCAGCCAGCACTCACCGACCCCGTCTCCTTCGCGAAGGATTTCGTAGCCGGAGGGGTTTCCGCAGCCATCTCCAAGACTGCAGTAGCCCCCATCGAACGAGTCAAACTTCTACTCCAGGTACAGCACATCTCCAAGCAAATCGCCGAAGACCAGAGGTACAAGGGTGAGTAGCTTTTTATATATGTTCAGGGTTTTAGAATGAATAAGTGTAATTTTACTATTGAAATCAGAATTTTTAATTACTAGTTCTTCTGGACCAATTTTTTTTCTTCTTTTTTACAGTTTATATATTTTTCCATCACTTTATGAATTGTCTTTTTGTATTATATATTTATTTTGGCCCTGATATTTTATTACCACGCCTATTTGAGTTGAGATAGGACGAAGCATGCGCACAATTTCCTCTTGAAAATCGGCAAGGTGATAAAAATGGCCGCCACCCTTCTCTGCCACTATGACGTCCTGTCTGCCACTTTACCTCGGATTATTTTTAGTTATATCCCCTTGCCACACTGCCCTCAAAATCTTATAATGAATCTGGCGATATAGTTATTATTAAAGCTATATTAATCCTCGAAAATTAAGGGACGAAACCTTTTTTTTTTTTCTGTGGATAGGAATTCACTTCCAACACGTGGCTGATTGGTATGGAATGCCTTTTAATTTCGTCTTGTGAGAAAATTGTACTTCATTTGCGTTCTAGTACTAGATCTTAGCTTCTTTTACAATTATAGTCTTAGCAGATTTGCAAAGCAACTAGGCTCTAGTGTGCTATGTAACTTCTGAAAATTTTATTTTATTTTTCACCTCTCCTGCAATGCAAGGGTAAGCTGAAACTATACTTCTCTGTAAATTTCATTTAGCTTCTACCTAACAAACTATTTTATTTTATTTTTTCCTTTGCTTACTCATCAAATTTATTTTAATGCATGGGAATTCTTTAAAATGTATGCAGTCTGTTGGATTAGTTTCCAGTGACTTGATGTATCAGAACCAAGATTTCTAGCTTATTCTACATCCTGTGGGTTTCAGGGTCCCGCCCTGAACAAGCTTTTATTGAAAAAGCCTAGCTATTGTAAGGGGTTCTTTAAAATAAGGTAGTAATATGAAGATAGCCTTTCTTTCTATGTTCCTAAGTACTTAGATGCATTAAAGGTTTAAATAAATATAAACATCAATTAGCTATATTATGATTCCATGGCTTCGAAATGGCTATTTTTTAAAACAATTCATAAAGCACTATTATTGAACCATGCAAAAAGTGTTCTATAAAAGTCAGCTAAATTTCAGATACTTTTTTTTTCTTCCATTGCTAAAAAAAAATTTTCCTTTAGTCATATATAAACAACAAAGAAAAAAAAATCAAGCAAAGAAACCATTTTTCCTACTCCATTAGCTACAATAAAAAGTCTATTTGTGTTTAAACCTGTAACTGTATTTAATAACATCTTTTAAGTTTCTCTCTATAACTCTAATTTGGATACTAAACAAAAATAAATTCTTTCATTACAAACTGATCAACTTCTCTGCCAGGTATTGCATTTTTATGATAATGATCTTAAATTATGATAGCTAAATGATTATTTTCAAGATGACTATGTGTTAATTAGATAATTTGAAATAATAGTTTAAATTTATTAAATTTTAATATTCTTTTGTGCCTACTTCGTAAAGAATCTGTTCCTAACTTAAAGATAATTATTCTTTGCTTTCCAACCTAATAGTAGATAACTTACTAATAGGCTATTATCAATATATATTTTCTTTGTGACAAACTTGGATTTAAAGATCATGTATTTGAATTAATTTCTTGTTTTGCATCTATATCACATAAAAAGTATTTTGTGATAGAAAGATGAAGAAAAAATGCAGATCTTAAATTGAACTTAAGATTTTAGTTATCCTATGGGGAAAGTTTACAAAGGTAGGATATAAAATTAAATGCAATCAAAACAGAGAGAGAAGTACTTTTGTATATATTTTAAATGAAATTATCAATTTTTAGTTTGACAATTTTTTTCTTGACTATCAGTCAGAATTTAAATCATATAAACCTGTCTCAATAGTATGACTTTAAGTTAAGATACAATTGAAATAGCGATAGTGGAGAAAATAAACATTATTTTACATTTAGCTGCTTTGTTTAATGTTAATAATTTTTAATTAAATTTGTGTCAATTGACTTTTGGCTAAAGTGAAACTTTAACATATTTTTCAAAAAGGCCTACTTTTGACAATCCACTATAGTACAGCATAGCAGTTATTTTTAAAGGAACTGTCCTAGAGAATCAATATTATTTAGCAGTGAATCAATTAAAGATGTACATTTAATTATGTTCCTAAAATTTTTTTAATTTTGGGCTTTAGGAATTTAAATTATTTGATTTAAGTTATTTTTCAGGACCAACTAATAAGGAAATGCAATAACACGCAGGGGAAAAAGGAAACCCTTCATTTATACATAGATTATCAAAATAAACTAAATAAAATATTAAATCAAAAGCATATTAAGAATCAAATCCAGGTTACTAAATGTTAATAATTAAGGAGAGCAGTGGGGTTTTTATACAAATAATTATATTTAAATAACAAGTATAATTAGCATTAAATTTCCAGAATTTAATAATTGAAAGAAGAATTATATGTAAATTACTAAATGTTCCATTTCCTGAAAGACATGATTAATTTATATTTTGTTACTTAAATGAAAATCAATTAGAAAAATTAATTCTTTAGTTTTTTAGTTTCACATTATGTTCTCAAAATTATTCTGGAAAAACTTTTTTTACCATCCTGAAATGCAGTTTTACAAAAAATTGTTTAAAATACTATAATTTTAAAATTATACTTAAGTCTATTCTATAAGCAATCCTGGAAAAATCTTTAGAAAATATGCTTTCTGCTTATGATGCGCTCTGTACCCCCTCATTGTCATGAGAAGACCACAAAGCTCTTTATTTCTTTTTTCCCTCCTCTATGTTAGTATAATGTAAAATTAAATAAATAAAAAATTTTGTGTTGTGAAATATGTTTAGTTTAAATGTTTACATCTACTTATCCCTATCTCTTTTACTGATTAATAGCACTTTTTTATTGCCCTATTATTCTTAATCATACCATGGAGATAGTTCCTCATACTTCTTTAATTTAGTTTAAACTTTTGATGACTTGCTACAATCTAATTGAAGAAATTCTTAATATTTTATAGATAATTTTTCAGATAATGCTTTATTAAGTTTTAATAGATTCTTTTATTCTCCAACTCCTTAAGTTTTTTCATTAAAAACATTTCTGTAGAAATTGAAAAAAAAATTCTTGATATTAAGAGTTTTTCTTATCTGTACCCTTTATCTTTATTGCATTATTTACCTAAATTAAAAGAAATTCCTCCTAAAAATTAGAGGAATTTTACTTAATTTGGGAGTATTTATATCAAATTATTTGTAGAAACAAATTTTATTGTTTAACATTGACTGCCCCCCCCCCCCACAAAAAAAATACTATTTTTTTATAATTTGCCATAATATACTATATTTGTTGTGTATAATGTATATGCGTGTGTGTGTGTGTGTAGACACACGCACACACACACATATACATACACTGTGCGCTAACATTTGTATGAATGTGTGTATGTCTACTCTGCTTTGATTTTTATAATCCAATGGTCTGAGATAAGAAATGATCATCTATTTTATTTATTTATTTTGAAGTAAAGAAGTGAATTAAAATTTTGTACTTCTTAGTGATTGTATATGATTTTTCATGTTTATAATGTTATGTTATATAATATAAATTATATAGAACCTTATTAAAATTAAGTTATAGAAAAAAATTTAAAAAAAACTTAATTTTTTATTTGTGCGAAAAATCTTAGAGATGTTATCAATTTCATTTATAACTCAATATCTTCTAATATTATTTTAAAATAATTTTACTGAAGGCAATAGAATTTCTTCATTTATATAGTTATATAGTGTTTATCTTTGTTCTGTATGAGTTCATTATGATTCAGTTATATTAAGAGATAATATGAGATTTGTCATGATGGTTCTTTTTGAAATGTTTGTAGGGCATTCATGTGTATAGTTTTGAAAATGTAATATTTGTATTAAGTTCTCCTTGGGAATGAGCTTTCTAAGATGTCTTGGCAAAGAATTTTTAAAATAAAATGTACAATTATAATATTCAAATAAATTAAATTTTACGAAATTTATTAAAATTAGAGTAAGAAAAATGAAAATGAATATGTCTTTCTGGAAGTAATGAATTAAGATCCTTTAACAATTTACATTTAATTGTACTTTGTATAATTTATTTGAACTACAAATTATATTGAGTTCTATTATGTTTGGAAACTTCTAGAATAATGTTTTATTCATTTTTAACTTGTACCAGGATAATTATCTTTGGCGACACTTCACATATATTAATGCGGTGAGAGACAATTGCTTTTTATAAAATAGTGGTGAATGGTTAAATTTTGTTTTTGTATCTTGACAGCTAAAATGGATATTAATTAAAACAAATTTTTAGTTTTATTGAAATGTATTCATTTTCTGTTAAAACTGCTGCACTGTTCTCCTTTCATTATAAACAATGATGTATAACTTTTATTTGATTCCTATAAATAAATAACAAGCGTCTTTATTCTGTTTTCTTAATTAGTTGAGTTTTTATTTTGGAATGTTTCCTTATTCTAATGAGTTTTATTGCTTTTACATAAGCTGTACTGCTGAAATTTCTTAAAAATAACTTATGTCTAAAAATAATTAAATTGGTTAGAGCAAAAATCTCATACAAGTAGTCTTTAATATTAAAGAGTTAAATGTACATAATCCTAACATGATCCAGTGCTAAATAATATTTATTCTCTCAGGCAGTTTCTTATCGAACAACTAAGCTGCTGCATTCTAGTTGGAGTTAGTTTGAAATATCTGCCAGACAATACACTTCACCCAGCTTTATATATGTATATATATAAACTTAAGTTGAAGATAATTGGGAAATGCTTCAGGTTTTTTTTTTAATATTTGGGACCTAACTATTATCTCTAATTTAATCTATTTATCAGCAATTAAAAATAGTAGACTAATATGAATAGAACTATGCTGCAATTAGATTTTTTCCTGTGCCACTTGCTCCATATTAGTTCCTATTTTATATATA
>KZ807006.1:332388-357916 GCA_000696205.2 Oncopeltus fasciatus
AATAAACTGGCCAGTGATTGTTATTAAACTGGTTTGAAAAATCTCCCCGTTCTCTTCTTTTAGTATCAGTTACCTCATTTTTCCTGTCCTACCTTTTTTCTAGAGTTTTCTTGAAGGCTTTTTTTCTTTTATCATGAACAATGTTTACTGGGACTGACAGGGATTCTACTGGTTCATTAAGCAAAGATGATTAGGGCTCATTCATTATACTGTTTGGTTTATATATTAAAGATGTCCCAGGTATACCAAAGCAGATATTAATTAAAGAATTTTTTTCATACTGCTTGTAAAAGCAAAATGGCCATATACACAACTGATGTGATTATTATAGATAAAGTTAAATTCCTGTTGTTATTTTTCTATCTACTTGCTAGTCTTCTTATAATATAAATTAAAAAAATTAATATTAAGATATCATAAAATATTTCTAATTTTCTGAATTAAATATGGTTGTTTCTAGAACTGATAAATATTACATTTTTTAAATCGGTCTGTATCAAGTAACTATATGTTTTAGGATTTAATTAATGTTTTAATATTTTGCTTTTTGTTCCATTATAATACTATTATTTGTAGAATATCTGTAAATAATTGAAATTTCAGTTGCTGGGAAAATTGTTTTCAAGTTATGAATATATTTTATTAGAAATTGTAGTTATGTAATTACAAATATTAAGTTGTAAGTCATCACTTTCAATGACAAAAACTTTTTTAATAAGCTGTACAGGACAAACTTAAAGGAAACTTTTCTTAGTAACATTGTTAGAATAAATGAACAATGTTTGTTGTAGGGTCTCACGATTTAAATATTCGGCCTATTGAAATACTTAATGGAGTGTGTTTAAAATATTTCTTCATATTTTTTAAATTCACTCTGATTTTGAAATAATGAATCTCTTTCATGAAGACTAATTTCTCATAACTCAGATGATACAAGTTAGTTGTCTAAATCAACCCTTTTGATGTGAGTATTTGAAGTGTTTTTCTACCTTGGGCTGTAACTGATATCCGACATCAGCCTTATATAAGAAAATTTCTATTGGATGGGAAGTGGGGAGGCTAAATCATAAAAAAAAAAAAAAATTGTTGTATTTAAATACTAGTTTTATAAAAATTTTAATTTTGCAATACATTTGTTTTCCCACTATTCTAATTAAAATAGAAGCATTTTCTTAAGTGATGTATTTTTATTGATAAGGAAGCAATAACTTGATTATATTAACTTATTTCTTTTCCTAGTTTGATATTTTATCAAGGTTTTAATTTTGTCAGTTCAGCTTTTTATTCTATAAGCCTTGTCATTTAATCTAAATAATTTTTGTCCTGTACCAACATTGTTGAAAATAAAATTTTTGTATTGTTCTTAATAGTTTTACTAACCTACTGGTTTTTAATTTCTTCTAGGTATGGTTGATTGTTTCATCCGTATTCCCAAGGAACAAGGTGTTCTTGCATACTGGCGTGGTAACTTTGCCAACGTAATTAGGTATTTCCCAACCCAGGCTCTTAATTTTGCCTTCAAGGACAAGTACAAGCAGGTCTTCTTGGGTGGAGTTGACCAGAAGACTCAGTTCTGGAGGTACTTTGCTGGTAACCTCGCTTCAGGCGGAGCTGCTGGTGCCACATCTCTTTGTTTTGTTTACCCTCTAGACTTTGCTAGAACAAGGTTTGTTTTATTATTAATTTTTTACATTATGCAATAATGTGTCTTAGTTTTTTTCCCAGTGTGAGGCATTACGCTGAGATAAGATATCTTATCTTAGAAGCTTTATCAATGACCATTCCTAATACTGATATTTATTAACAATTCTAAACAACCTATATTTCGTTTTAAGTTATTATATTTTATAGAGAAGGAAACTAATTTATTGCCTTTGTTTTTCAAATTTTAAGTTACTTAGAGAGTATCAATGTATAATTTTAGGAAGTAAGAATACAATAACATTAATTTTTTTCTCTCTGTCATAGGAAAAAAACAGCTATCAATATTAATTATTAGATTTTTTGGGGGGGGGGGGGAGGGGGTTCGGTCAAGGTAGATAAAAAAAAATTACCAATTTAAAAAAAAGTGTATTTATTTTTAAATTATCCGCAAACATTTTGGCTTATATTGTGGGCTGTTGAAATACAATGTAATGAGAGTACAATAATAATTTACAAAATTATAATGTAGAATTGCCATAATATAATATGATATCAAAAGTATGAGTAAAGAAAGCTATGTTGGAGAATTCAACAGGCAGAAAACAAAATATTAAAAAAGCTATTTAAAAAAACAACATTAATTGACCAAAAACTACCTATTATGAAGACGAGAGAGATATTCCTGTCCCTAAGTTCCCATATTCATGACTGAATGGAAAAAATATTTTTTGAGAAGGGCACCATAGGTGGTGGAAGGGTGGGGGGAAGGTAAGAGGCGGAAGGTACACAGAGAGAGCGGCCTGTTTCAAAAGAGGCAATAAAAGGACAAAGAAAAAAAGGAAGGGTATTATTGGGAATAAGTAACTTTTGGAACTAGGAGAAATGTATGACATGTTTATTTTGGAGGAGGGCTAATGGTTTTTAAGGATGTTGAAAATGTTTGAATAAGTTGAAGAAATAAGCCTGTCAAACATTTTTCCCAGTTCCAAAAGTTACCATAATACTAATTTTTTTATTAGTTTGTTTTCTGCATGTTGAATTCTCCTACATAGCTAACTTTTCTCATACTTATGATATCATATTACATTATAATATATTAAATTATTATTGTATTCTCATGACATTGTATTTCTACAGCCCTGAAGATGGCTTACAATGGAAGCCGAAATGTCGGCATATAATTTAAAAGAAAAATACGCTTTTTTTAAATAGGTATTTTTTTTTATCTACCTTGACCGAACCCCCCCCCCCCCAAAAAAAAAAAAAACTAATAATAATATCTATGGTCAAAAAACTCTATTTTATCATTAATAATATAGGTTTAAATAATATTTTTGATGTTTGTCATAACACCAAATAACTTTAAACTTTATTTTCCTAATAAACTAGCAACTGTAATCAACAGAAAAAATAAAAATAATACTCCCCTCTATATTTTTGTTTTATATTTTAAGGATTTCAGATTAAGAATATAATGAAAATGTATTTTTTTTTTAGTTATCAATTATTATTTGAATTATATGTTTAAAGTAATTCAGAAATGTATTCCATATAAACCAGTTTATAGCTGTGGATTTTTATCGGATTCCCTCAATTTGAGTTTTAAAAAATTTATCAGTTACAGGTTGTCCCAATTACTATTTAAATTCATTAAAGCTCAGAAAAAGCCATTAAAAAGAAAATGAATAGTTGTGGCTGTCTTCAGAGAATATAATTGATTGAAATACTAAAATTTTTATAAATCATTCATTTATAGAAAATGGATAATTTAAAAAAAAAATACTTACTGAAAATATGAAGAAAATGTAAAAATAAAGATAAACATAGTAAGACATAATAAAACAAGATATTCTTAATGATATACAAACAATATTCTTAAGGTAATGCAAACAATACATATAATATTAATAACTTAATACATTTTTCAGGGTAAGTGTAAAAATGATTGTAATAGAAAGCTATTGCAATTATTTTCACACTTTTTAATAACTAAAGTAAGTTTGTTGCCATTTTAAAATTCAATGCTCAAGTTTTTTGCTTAGTTACTCTCAGTGTGACTGATTTGCCTATTTTCATTAAATAAATAAAATCAACCACCCAAGATATATAGTGTGCAGAACTCACTTGTTAATGGCACTTGTGTAGTAAGTACATTAATTACATTCTTTGTAGAGCTTTAATCTGAGATGAGAAGAAAGCTTGTAAACCCCACTACCAACCTACATCAGATTAAAAAGAAAAAAAATTATTCAATAAAAGAAATTCAGTTTTGTCAGAATAATGCTTTAAGGTTGTTGCTTTTCAATTGTGTACTTACTGAAATGGATTAATTAACAGCTTCAATTCTTGTTATAGGTTAGCTGCTGATGTTGGAAAGGGAAATGCTGAGAGACAGTTTACTGGCTTGGGAGACTGTATTGTCAAGGTCTTCAGGCAGGATGGTCTCGTTGGTCTGTACAGAGGTTTTGGTGTCTCAGTCCAGGGTATTATCATCTACAGAGCTTCTTACTTTGGTTGCTTTGACACAGCCAAGTCTATGCTTCCAGACCCCAAGAAAGCTGGTTTCTTAGTCTCATGGGCTATTGCTCAGGTATCTTCATTCTGTTCATTAAATCTGCATAATTTTTTAAATTATTATTATCTATTCATTAAATTTTGATTATTTTATTAATTCATCATTGTTTAATTTAATTTATCTTGTGGTTAAATCTTCATACATAAGTAAATAACTGGTTGTAACAAGAGATTGTTCTTTTTACAGACTGTGACCACAGCTGCTGGTATAATTTCATACCCCTTTGATACTGTGAGGAGGCGTATGATGATGCAATCTGGTCTGAAAAAATCAGAAATAATCTACAAAAACACAATGCACTGCTGGGGTGTTATTGCCAAGACAGAAGGACCTAGTGCTTTCTTCAAGGGAGCCTTCTCCAATGTCCTCAGGGGTACAGGAGGTGCCCTTGTGCTAGTATTATATGATGAAATTAAAGCTCTTATTTTCTAAACTCAAGAAAAAAATGAATTTAACATCACAATTCATTGGTTCAATTTCAGTAACACCAGTCTAGCATTCCACCAGGAGGTCTAAGGACTGATATGGAAACGTAATAGGCATTGTTTAGTTCTTTAGATGTAAAAATTAATTCTATTTAAATAAGTGAGATCATCGGAAATAATACCTTGGTTTAATAAATGAAATGAAAATGTGTTTTGTTATATTTTATGTCCATGAAACTGGGAAATCGACACTTTCCTAGTAAGATTTGTTAAAATACATGTATATATGTATTGTTAATTCTCAACAGCTTCAATAAAAAAAAGTGCTGATTAAGATTGCCTCACTTTCCAAAGTTAATTTATTACCCTTTTTTCCCTGTTCCCTCAACTTTTTTGTTGAATGTGTTATTTTTGGATTGTGAGGCACTTTTCAGTCTAAAGAAATTGTTTTTGTTTTTTTTTATCTTTTTATTTTTATTATTTTATTCAAATTTTGTTAAACCTCTCTTTAGCAAAATGATATCCCAGAGAAAATGTTTCAGGTCACATGAAATGCTCCAATTACTAGCATCTGTGAAAATCAAGCAACAGTTATTGAACTACAATTAGTAGTTAGACAACAGTTTTAAGCTAATGATAATCATGAAGTAGTTCAATTCACTTATAATTAGTGCAGGGTAATGCCATGAGAAAAAAGATGTGTGAAAGAAGCACATCTCTTGAGGATGCTGCGAGTCTTTTGACCTCATTCTACTCTCAACTTCATGCATGACTAGCTGATTTTGGCCAATGTGATTATAATCTATTATGCCAGTAATGAAGTTTCACATTCACTCGTTCTTCATTTATGGGGGGAGTACAAAAAATAATTAAATTTATTGGGAATAGAAATTTATTTTACATGAGAAATAAATTTCATTTATATAAAACTTGAAAATCTTCTAAATTTGTCAGGATTTTAAAAATTCTAACTGATTATGGTAGTCATTATTTAAAAAAAAGCTATTTACCTACCTTAACCAATTTCTACATATATATATNCCTGGAGAGTCTATTATATATATATATATATATATATATATATTCAAATGATATAAGTAAGATAATATTTAGTCATTTAAATAGCCACTCGCCATTATTAACATTGAATGACAGCTTGAATATTTCCCTGTGTCTCTGAACCAGGTGTATTAATGTACTGACTAATCAATGTAAGAAACTTGCCTTTTGGGAATTAAAATTTCATTAAATTTTGTCAGACAAAGAAAATCCAAAATCGTTGACATTCATCTCCAAAGTACTTATACACCTCATCCAGATCCAGACAACCTATCCCATGTATCAGTCAAATAAATGAAAGTGTGTTCATGTTCATTCACTCTGCACAAAGTCTGTGCTTAATATATCTTTTAACGAAATTCCTATCCACCAAATAAACTCTGTATCATAACTGGGTCTCAAGATTTACCTGGAAAGAATACAAGACCTAGACATTATATACTTCTTGAACGAACAACATAATTCTCTGTAAACAACAGACTAACACTCTACTGAACAACAATGCTATTGAAACAGTTAAGGAAGAAGCTCATGACAAAGGCTCACCTTTACAAAATTAATTGGTTTGGTAGGGGGGGGGGGGTATCTGTTAGAAAATGCATCTTATTATTATGAGATACCTTTTCTTATAGATACTCCCCAAACCATAAAGGGCAGAATTAATCTCCTTATCCTTGAGAGGAAGATCTTATGCAGGATTTATGGGCCAGTTAGAGATGAGGGGAGGGAGACCAGAGGAGAAAGAACGGGAACCTCCATGGAGCAGCAGCTCCAAGCCAAATGGTGGAGAATCATATAGAAGGGCCAGGAACCACCATAGGTAGAGAGGTACTATTATGATCATTGTTATGATTCTCTTCACAATGACTCGCACAGCTAATTGAAAATATTGTGAACAATTTACAAAATTTAATTTTACTTTACAGAATATAATAAGTTACTTCTATTTATTTATTACATTCTGTTAACATAACATTTTGTAATTTGATTACAATGGACTAAAAAAAGACAAAATTTTTATGGCAAGGGGAGAGAAGGTGACCAATGACAACTCTTAAAGATAAATAAATTTAAAAAAAAAAACAGTGAGGCAGCTTCTGTACCTAGAACTATAATCTTGCTGATCTTAGTGCAGAAGTATTTTAATCCTGAAAGGATTGTACCTTTAGAGGTCATGTAAAATTTTCAAAAACTTGAATTATCCTTGAACCAATTTACCAAACACAAAAAATGATATAAATATTAACACTAACGACTGCTCTAATTTTATATATACAAAACTAATGGCTGAATTTGTCCAACAAATAGAAGTGGTTAACCAGAAACTCATATTAATTTAGTGTCTATAAGACATTTATTACAGAAATGGCTATAAGTGACAAAAAATGAGTACATGTGCCTGAATCAATTATGAGTACAGAAGCCTTATCAGGGGCAGTATTTGAAGTAAGATAGTCATACTGTATTTGATACCAGAAGACCAATCAAGAAAAGTAAGTTGAAGAGGAAAACAAATTAGTAAAATTCCGAACAAAAAGGTAACACCACTTCAAAAAAAGAGTCATAAGTAATTGAATAGAATTACAAGAGGCTATCAGCAGGAAATTGGAGAGTCCAAGAGGGCCAAAAATTAACATAATTTCAGACACATTTCAAATCACATAAACGTTTCAGACATCTCTGAAGGTGCAGAATGCCTAAGTTCGAGTATAATTGCCAACATCTAGCCTAATTTGGGAATGCATGGGGAAGATGCATTTGAGAAATAATCAAATACTGGTCTAAGTGTTAAGGAAAGAGAGTATCCTGAGTAACGACCTACCAATACTTCGGATAGAAATAATGGAGTAATCCATGATGGAATTCTACTATAATGCAGTGTGTCAAGAACTTTCTCTGGGACAAGTAAAATATTTAAAGAAAAAAAAAATAGTAAGGGTGGAAGGAAGCCAAATGTTAGCTTAAGCAATCTATTGAATTTTCAAACCAGAAAGTCAAATTGATTTTATAATTACATATAAAAAAACATTCATTCCATTCCACTTGTATCTTCAAAATTTAATCCAGACATTTTGAGTTTGGAATGAACTTATGTCTAATTTGATTTTAAAATAAAATAAAATATGCATGAGTACACAAAATTCCTCAAACTGCAGCAAGAGATTTTAATGTGAAGGGTTGGCTAAAAGGCTATTGGGAAGAGGAAAAAAAAAAAATTGTTTTTTAAGTTCCCCAAAGGAAAATAAGTAAGATTAATATTTTTTATTGTTTTTTTTTTGTTGGGGTTAGGTCAAGGTAGATCCAAAAAAAAGAAAAGAAAAAGTTATCTGATTTTCCTTTTATCTCATTGATCTCTACGACTTAATAGAGACATAAATCATTATTTTCTCATTTATGACCATCTAAATGAAAAATTGGAAATTGGCTTAGATTCCTTAGCTCCCGATGGACTTTTATAAGTGATAATATTCCCAATACAAGCAACCATTTTTATTATTGATAAAAATGACATTTATTAGTATTGTCAACTATTAATAATGATGACTGAANAAATAATATTTTTGATGTTTGTCATAACACCAAATAACTTTAAACTTTATTTTCCTAATAAACTAGCAACTGTAATCAACAGAAAAAATAAAAATTTATTTTTAAAAAGTTTCTATTAAGAAGGAAAAGAATGTGATTTTTTATGTTTGAGAACCTCAACTGGGGTCAGATAAAACTTCTTGTTTCCGCAGTCCGGGCAGATATACTTAATGCTGTTTGTTTTCCTTGGAGTGTAATCACTTTCTTCCACTCCATCTGAAATGCAAAACATGAATTATGCTAAAGAAAGGATTTGACTCAACTGCTTCTTGCAGAATCTCATCAAAATTCATTAATGGTTGCTCGATCCCCTTCTTCCTTTCTGTCGTACATCCACTGACATATGCTTCAAACGAATGCAGCACAGTGTGCTGGGCAAGGACACCTTCCCCATTATATAATGACTTCACAACTTGCTTGGCCGTGGAAATTTTTTTTTTCAATAATGCCTTAAAATTCTTAAAAATGGGATTTAAGAAGCTTAGAGGTATTGTTAAGCATTGATAAGTGTTAAGGATTAAAACATTTACAGTCATTTGAAATCTTGAATTTGTTAAAAAGGTCATTTTTTAAATATTTCCTTTTATTATCAAGTTTAATTAACAGTATCTACCTCTGAAAAAACAGTTTGACATTATAAAACATTTATGTAAAGTTTTTTCCGGGTTGGACCGTGTAAAGTTTTTGATGGTTGCCGAGCTTTCGCACATCCTGTGATGGCTTCTTCAGGGCTGAATAGAGAATGATTCTCTATTCAGCCCTGAAAAAGCCATCACAGGATGTGCGAAAGCTCGGCAACCATCAAAAACTTTACACGGTCCAACCCGGAAAAAACTTTACATACATCTGATGACTGTGGAAGCCTACGTGAACATTATAAAACATTGCTAAAATAAAGTGATACTAAAGCTGAGATATTGTAATAGTGTTCTTAGTATTACATTAAATCTTCTATTTAATCTAATACTATAAACTGTACAGAACTATAAACTAGTAATCTTTGTTACTGCAACTTATCAAATTTAATAAATTATAAATCTTAAAAACAGACAACTTTAATATTCAATATCACAATACAAAAGATCCTATTAGCCTTAAGAGAAATTTCATTAAACAATAATCAAAAATTTAGGATTCATCTTTGCAAAAGAATAATTTATTTGCTTGTAAATGAAGCATACAATACAATTTCCATGGCAATAAAACAAGAATGGTAATGGTAAATTTTGAAGTTCATTATTTTCAAACAGTGATTTTATAGGCCAACTTCTTTTTAGACAAAGAATTCATTAAATTCTTGTTATTATCTATTTCTGTTTTTTTTTTTTTTTTTTTTTTTTTTTTCAGAGAGTTCTTGATTTATGCTTTAAGATAAACATGAAGAGCAGAATGACATTTCTTTCATAACATTAGGAAGGTGATATTGATATCATATATCATACTTATTATAATAAGTATAATATATATCATACTTATTATTATGAAAATTATTTAATCCCTTATCGTGGATCTTAGTTAGAGATAGATGACCGTCAAACTTAATGAGGAATAATTGGCCAAGAATTCGGTCTTGGTATTTGATGAGATAAAAACTAATTTTTAAACCAAAAATTTTTTTTATTATTGCTAACTTTTCAGCCTAAATTTCAAGCCTTCTTCAGGGCTGAGTAACATGAGAAACATACAAACAAAGTATTAAAATGGGTTGTTATGATTATAAAAAAAAGGAATGAATAAAATACTAAGAATGAGTGTAATCAAGAACATAAATAAATGAATAATTAGACTAAATACCAGGAAAATATTTTAAAAAAAGGAACAAATACATTGAAAACAATTTCAGTAGGAGAGGGATGGTTAATAAGGGTAAAATTCTAATGAGATTCGCTGTTTTCCAAAGCGAAAGGTAGTTTGTCTTTGAGGGATTAGTTGGCCTGAGGTTACTGGAAATGTCAATAAATGTCTGATGGTGAAATACTAAAATGCTTTGCTCTTATGGTAATTTTCGTTTAAGGATGGTAAAAATACTACTGTAAATAGAAGAAATCATAAGTCTAATTTTGATTCTTACTTTCATGTACAATATGTTAGACAATCGGCGCCATACTTGCTTCTTTCATTTTTCTCATGATGGCTTACTTGTGACAAGATGTACCTCAAACAGAGATCTCTCCATTCCCTCACTAAGTGCTTATTTTTGACTGGAAGTTATAACTATTGTCACTCACTCTTTCTTCATTACTTCCCAAATAGCATAAGATTGTACAAAATCTCATTCAGCTTCACTGTAAATTGATCTAGTCTCACTTTATTCTTATTTCTATATGTTAATAATTTATATTTTTCTTTGTTATAAAGTTTGTAATGTATATTGCATTGTATAATTTGCACAGGTGTTTATTTTCAACCCTGAAGATGGCTTTGGAACAATAGGATTTATCAATAAATCAATACCCAATGATTTTGGGGTATTTCTTTTACATTTAAAAAAAAAAAAAGCCATTTTATAAATTGAAATATTTGTAAATGTAAATTTGGTGAAATTGTGCATTCGTTATAAAAAGAAACTAAACATTAACACTACATTGACTTACTTTTAATGCAAATATCAAATTTATTAGGGGAAATTGAAAATATTTATTGAACTAAAAAAACTTTTAGGCATAATTCCTGCTTTTCAAGGAATTAAAAGCTGATTGCCATATATAATATTTAGTCTATCATTGTATTATGAGGCCTAAAACATCAACGTTATCTTTAAAACCCTAAAAGCATGCCAATGTAGTCTATTTTTTTTACATGTCATTTTAATTTAATTTTTCTATCTTTACAAAGTCTAATGGTGCTGTGATAAGGGAAAGAGTGTCACAATTAATTAAGTTAATTATTGTCATGGTTGGTGGTTGGTTGGCCATCGAGTATTAAGCTGGATAAATTAATCAGGGTTTAAGACAGGATTAGAAAAATAAAATACTCCAAAATTATTGGGTAATTATTTTATTATTCACAACATTTCCACTTAACTTGTAAGTCATCATTAGGATGATAATGATGTATGGAGAGATCTCTGAGGGAGGTTTATGGTCACATCTCAAACTGTGATTAAGGTCACATAATAAACTGTCAATTATTTTCATAATATATAACAGCTGATCTTCTTTTCAAGTAGTCTACTCCAGTATACAACTAAGTAATATTAATAATTAAATAATCATCTAATGATAATTCAATAGTCATGTTATCTTAATAACAATTAAAATGATCTTAATACTTTTAAAGCAGTTAAAAGTATTAAGAGAAAATTAATGTATAAATACATACTCTCTTTTGATTCTGGATGATTGGAAACAATATGCTGATGCTTCTGAAGAATTGATAATGGTGCAGACAGATCACAATATGGGCATTCCCACATTTTAAATTCAGTGATGTCCCTGATAAGACTAAAACAGAAAAAAAAATTCAAAAATCGTAATCACAGAATATCAATTATCAATAAACTAAAAATTTAAGTTCAGATCATATTCAATACTCTCTGCTAAATTAATATAGACTTAGTATTACAAATCAACTTTAAGCAGCTATAACATGAAGCTATCAAAGTTAAGTCTCACACTTTATTATTGGAACTGTTTAAGTATGTCTCCTAGAGCTCTCCTCTAGAGCTATTAAGGAGAGGAATATGAGAAAAACAAAAAATCATTAATGTAATAAGATTAAATTTGTAATACAACTTATTATATGAAGAATGATATGTGTAATCTGATATTCCATAGATGTATAGAAATTTTTATTAAGCCAGTTGATAAAAATATAGAAGGTGCTAGGAATAAATATTCATTTGTGAGACCAGAGATTAAATAGATAATATCTAGCCATATCAGAATAAGTGACAGAACTAAGTATGTGCTATAAGGCCCAATAAATTGGGCTTACTAGCTCAGTTTATTTCTGGCTATTAAGCATGGCATTCTTCACTCTTTTCTTAAATCCTCCTGGAGGACTCAACCCGAGGTGCCCACAAGTTTTCTACTCCATAATACTCGTGTAGGAAAGCCTCAAACAATAAATTAAGCAGTGATGGCAATGTGATTATCAAAGTAAAAAGGAAAGAGAAATTGAATACATAAATAAAAATATAAGAAAACAAATTTAAAAGGTAAATAAACAATTTTATTGTTATTAATAACAAAAAAGTATAAGTGATTTGAATCTACAAAAATTATTTTGAGGTTGCCTCTAAAAGGTCTGTGGGGAAAAAAAATAAAAGAGTGATTTAAAAAAAAATCAATTTTTAAATTTTAAAGTACTGTTAATATTTTAATTCTATGTAATACTTACCTATATTCTATAATACCTTTAAAACATTCTCTAAGCTTGTTAAATCCCATTCAACTTCTAAAAAAAGCCTAAGCTTAGTTATTTGTTTTAAAGAATGAACATGACAGTATCCCACAAAATTTTTGTAATTTTAAAGCATTATTGGCGGAAAAAAAATTTCTCAGTCACTGAATCAACTCGTGAAATTGCTATTGAATATGAAAGGAAAAGTGTCCATTACCAGCATATTGCATGGCATTGGTTTAAAAAATTTAACAGTGGAGATACAATATTGGAAAGGAATAAGGGTTCGGGGTAGCCATTAATGGATATTGATGAGGTTCTACAGGAAGCTATTGAGTCAAATCCATCAATAAGTACTCGTGAACTTGCCAGGGAGTGTGGAGTATCAAAGGATACTGTTAGTCGCCATCTACTCCCCAAGGGGAAGGTGAAAAAGAGCACCAGACTGAACCCTCACTAACTTAGAAATCAGCTAAGCGGTTAGAAATTTCATAAATTCATTCTCACACCATCAGATTACTAACTGTTTTGATTTATGGCCCATTTTTTTCAAGGGAAAAATTTGATAATTTTACGGAAGTTGAAAGTGTGGTCCTAAAGTTCTTTGACAGCGATCCCAAGGAATAGTATATCATGGTCATCATGGAAAAATGGTCAATTTTTTATACACCCTTTTATTATGCTTAAAACACATAAAGTTATAATAATTATTATATAAATTCCTTTTCCAACACAATAAATTATAGATTTATACTTCTATAGTTGATAAATATTCAAAAAATTCAGGCTAGCTAGAAAATATCTTCTACTCCCTGCACTTTACTTTACTAATGGTTAGTCATTAAACCACCAGCAGGAGACCCGGATTCAATTCCCGGCTGAGGTAGTAAGATTTTTTTAATTTCATTCCCTTGTATTTCTTGTATTACTTCATTATATTTACTAAACTTAGAGTTGCAACAGAATCAGGATGAGAAGAATCTCAGACAAGGCTAATTAAGTATTTGTGCCTCAGGTGTTTTTTCTTTTTCTTACTCAGTAGTCATCTCAGCATCTCACTGACACTTTCTTTGGTGGTTAGTCTGTTGTAGCAGGGAGTTTAGAAGGTTACAGTAAAAAAACCTGACAAGCAAATTTAGATACCTCTATTCATTATAAGCTTATAACTTAATGATTATAATTCTAGATTAGGAAAATATTTTAACTCTAAAATTTGTTTTTTCGGCATTAAATTTTGAAGATCATACAAACCAGAAATGTATTATATAGTATATAATTAATTCCTCTCTATTAGAAATTTTTTATATGGTAATATTAAACTGCCTAAGAGAAAAAACAATGTTAATTCTTATAAAGAAGTAGCGGTGTAGCCAGTGATCAGTACACACCTGTATATAGCGCTCCGTCTTTCCAACTATAATATACGAGTTGTAGCGGTGTAACCAGTGATCAGTACACACCTGTATATAGCGCTCCGTCTTTCCAACTATAATATAAGAGTTGTGGGAAGAGCTGAGATCTCAAACTTTACATACATTTGCAGTGAAGTGTCAGTGATATGTGAGTGCAGTTTCAGCTCGAATAGTCGCGAGGATCACATTTAAACAGTGAGTAAAGCGAACTACTTTTGTAGCTGTTATCCTTAGCACTTGGGAAGACAGGGGAAGACCTGTCTGGCCCCCACCTCGCCGCGCTAGGCTCTCATAGCCTCCCTTACCTCTCAGCCTGCTGGTTAGGAGGCTCCGTTCCAAACTCTTAACCCAGTGTTACAGGTTCGAGACTCGGCCACTATACTTTTTTTTTCTCGTAAAAATTAATGATTAAATTATGGGAGGCAATCATTATCATCAGGTGATTGCTAGAGGAGGGCGAAAAGGGAAGCGTTGTGGTGCACCCATGACCCCTCCTAAAGATAAGAGGCGGCATTCTGCCAGTAGCACTCCATTGGAGAGAGACCAATTACAAACGCCCCAGCACATCTCAAGGAGTGACCATCACATCCCCCGCCAACGAAATATTATTTCAGTAAACCTTTTTCAGCCTCTTCAAAACTTTACTGGAGAGGAGATGGAAACCGCCACCCAACGTATACCCTGACCACCCCCCATTTTTGTCAAAAATGTACAAAACTTTCGCCTAGTGTGCACTCAACTTGATGAGCGAGTCGGCCGCGGGAGATACACATGTGTCAATCGTCAGCATGACACTAAAATAATGCAGATAGCCCAGACACCTACAATCCATGCTCCACTTATTTTTCTCGGAATTTCGTGCCCTCATCGCTACTCTCCAAGACCTATTGTCAGCGGTAGTCTAATATGACTTCCTCGTCTGGCAGTAAAATAATTCCTCCTCTCCTAGATCCTTTTCTTTCCTCCTCTGGAATGCTAACGGCATTCAAACACTTACAAACTAACTCTAGTAGACAGATGTATAGACGTACTCTTATTTACTGAAACACGACTAACAAAAAATTAAAAACTCAACATACCAGGCTATAAAAATTACCGAACTGATCACCCAGACAGACGAGCTCATGGTGGAACTGCGCTCTTCATTCGCACTTCCCATACTCATCATTTAATACCTTCCACTCCTACAGACTCGCTGCAATCCACTTCAGTGTCCATCAATATTTCCGCTTCCCCAATTACCTTTTCTGCAGTATATTGCCCTCCTAAAAAATTGATCACATCAGGCCAATTCCAAGAGCATTTTGAATCCTTAGGTTCCCGTTTCCTCTCTGGCGGAGATTATAATGTGAAACATCTGCAGTGGGGCACGAGAATGACAAACTCCCGTGGCCGTGCTCTGTATAATGCTACCTCCTCTCACAATCTCTCCACTCTAAGTCCGTCCTCTCCTACCTATTAGCCCAACAATGTAAACCGTCTTCCTGATATTCTAGATTTTTTCATATGTAAAAATCTTATTACCTACCATCACTCTGTAAAAACATTAAAAGAACTTTCCTCTGACCCCAACCCTGTCCTCCTTACACTGTCTCTCACACCTATCCACCATCTGCCTAAGCGCAAAGCACCCGGCAATGACCTTATCACTGGGCTAATACTTCGAAACCTAGCCCAAAAGGCAATTGTTTTCCTCACTTACCTCTATAATTGTGTTCTTTGAACCACCCATTTTCCACTCCTCTGGAAATTTTCTGAAATAATCCTATTTCCTAAACCCGGTAAATCTTATTCTAACACATTATTCTATCGACCAATTAGCCTTCTTCCCTTACTTTCCACGGCATTTGAAAAAGTTCTTTTAAAACGAATAATACCTATAATAACTTCCTTCAATATTCTTCCTAATCATCAGTTCGGCTTCGGATACCATCATTCTACTGTCCAGCAGGTGTTTCACATTGTAGACTTTATTTCTTCTTCCCTCAAGCGAAAAGAATTTTGTCCTGGTGCATCTTAGATGTCACTCAAGCATTTAACCAAGTATGGCATACTGGACTTTTATAAAAGCTGAAGTCCATATTTCCAAGTACCATCTACCTAATCCTCAAATCTTATCTTTCTAACCGTTTCTTTAGGGTCCGGCAAGGATCAGATTACTCCCAACACCACCCTGTGAAAGCGGGTGTTCCACAGGGCAGTGTGCTTGACTCTGATGGACTCTGATCCCAAAACAGCCTCTAACATTTTACAAAACCACTTTGATGCTATTTAGCAGTGGTGTAGTAAATGGAGAATTGAAATAAATGAGTCCAAATGCATACAAGTAAATTTTCAACTAAGAAAAGATTCTCCTGATAATGTTACATACAATAACATCCCTAAACCTCTCTCTGATTTAGTATGTTACCTTGGGTTCCACCTTGACTCACGACTCAACTGGAATGAACATACTAAAATTAAACGACAAGAACTCAATAGACACCAACAGGACTCTTATACAGCCTTATAAATAGATGCTCAAACATCACATTAGAAAATGAACTAACCATATACAAGACCATAAAACCACCGATCTGGACCTACGATGCAGAACTGTGGGGTGCCGCTAAGCCTTCCAATATCCAACGAATACAATCCTTTCAGTCCAAAATTCTCAGAATAACTGCTAACGCTCCATATTATGAGTCCAACTCTAACCTTCATCACAACTTTAATATTCCTTTTGTCAAAGACCTTATCTCCACCCGCTTCAAGCTCTTCCATAGTAAACTCCAATTTCATCCAAATCCATATGCCTAATCCCTCTTGTCGGACTCCAATCCTCACAATCCTCCCCGGCAACTAAAACGGAGATGGCCTCGCGACCTCCTGGGCTTTAATGCCTAAACCTATTGGGAGTGGGGTCGATGGGCCCCTTCTCCCTGCACAGTGATGACCATTTATTTGTTTTATTGTTGATTTTATTTTTATTTTATTATATATTTTTTTATATATGTATATTTTTATTTATTTATTGTAACCGCCATCAAATTACAAGATGTTAAGTAACAGAATGTAATAAATAAAGATTTCTTTATTAAAAAACAAAAAAAAACCATATAAAACATGAATCTGGAGATATTAAAAATGTAGTAACTAAAGAAGTCAATTTTACTTACCAGTCATAGGTCAAATATGCTGTGATGAGGACTCCACCAACTTCAATATTTGGCTGGAGAGGAGTACTAGAAAAAGGATTGATACCACAATTTGGTTGGTAATCTGGCCCGATGTATAATTCATTAAGGTCAGCGGGGAGAAGTCTTTTTATTCTATAGGCTACCTCACTTTGAATAAGTGACAAAAGTCCATCTGACAATTGATATTCCAATTTCTGACAGTTTTTCTCTGCAAAAATATTATTAATAATAATTAAATTTGTCAAACAAGAAAACTATGGCATCAAATGGTGGAAGAATGGAGAACAAAAAATTAATACTCTGTAAACCATAACATTCTTACTTCACATAATATATTGCTTAACACGTTTCCAGAGCATTATTTTCAAAACCATGTAATAATTTTATTATTAAATCTATATTTTTTAATGTTAATTTATTTAATAAAAATAGTTAATGGTAACTCTGAAGAGATTGATTTATGAACACATTTCTCAACTAATACTTTTGATATTATATGTTTCTGGCTAAGCTAAGTTATAAATAACTCATTTCCCATTATAGATTTCTTTTAAATATGTAAATAACAAGGTCTGTAAAGATTAATAATTGATTATTATCTAATTGTCCAAAATTAGAAAATAATCAGTTTTTTTCTTCAAAGATTATACTTATTTTTTTGAGAACAATAGCAGCAAATAATGATTATATTCTATTTTGATATTTGAATTATAAGAATAATTATATATTTTCTAAATTAAACTCACTATTAAAAATTAACTGGTATATTTTTTCACTTAATAAGTAATAAATTATTTAAGACAGTACTACAGTATTGAAAAATTCATTAACACTAAAACATTCTTTGGATTGAAGTGACTAGTGCTAGACATCAGTGCTGTAATTCAACCCCATGAGTTTAGAAAGACACCATGTTCTCAATAGTGGAATCAGTAAAAACACACCCCCAGCATGAAGTCCAGTTACTGAGCCTATGTTTCCATTAAAACTTCTGCCAGTTGGCTCAGTCTATTGTTGAACCTTTCCACTCTAAAAAAGCTGTGCTGGATAGATGCGCTATCTGATATAACTGTATCCATCCATTCCATGTTTGTTGACTTAACCCACTTTTCATGGAAGGCCCATCAGTGACTTCCAAGCTCCATTAACTTGGCAACATCTATGTATAGATAGACTAACAATAGATTTAAAGGCAAAAGATTGACGCTAAGAATTTGGTTTCATTGGCCAGAGATGAGCGCCCAGTACTCCATTCTGTATCTAAAGATTGGGCATATTAAGATCTTTTCCTCCTTATAGTAACTCTTTTAGTACTTAGTCAAGCTGAAGAATCACCGCTAAGCCACCACAATTGTCTAGCTCAGTCATTTTGGGAGTTCACCTTAGTGACCAGACAAAAATAATACCGTTTCAATACTTTTATGATGTTGAATATGGTATGCTCTTTTATATCTGTGCCTCTTCTAGAGGATGCGTTGATCAAACAAAAATGTGGAAGTAATCAGTGCACCCTAGCAGATGCATAATACTATTGAAAAGATTGACTTGCAGACTTCTCTGTCACAAAGTTAAAAATAAGACAATCCTTGTCTCAGACTACAGTTATCCCAAAAGATACAGGGTTAGGTCTGATCCTATGGGATCTGCACCCCTGGAGTCTGATATGATTATCCTAACAATAATAAGTTTCTTCTTAGTGATATTAATTTCTTCCAAGGCTTGGTTTAGGTCTGGTTGAATAACACTACTTACTATAAGCATATTTAAAATTCAAGAAGAGGTGATGCATGAGATTTAGTACTACTTGCACCTCTCTGCACATCAGCCTCACATTGAGTATATGTGATCCATGGTTGATCTCCTGAACCATGCTTGATATTTGCCTTCTTTCCTTCCAGTGTACTAAATCAGTCTTTCAAATGGAATGTTAGACAGAACTTTATAGGAGTCTAAGAGAAGGACTATGCCATAATACTTTTCACACTTTATCAGACCTCACTTTTATGAATAGAGCAAATAATTATTAGTACTGAGTCATAAATCATTCTCTTCTCCTTCCAAATAGTCAAAATGAGGTTGCAGAGCCCTACAATGAAGCAGCTGTGACTAAACACCATCTGATCAGAGCGAATAGCTACCAAAATCTTTTTTCATAATTCAGCAGCTTTGTACTGAGAATGAGTGGAGGATATGCTTTCAGTTTGGAAAGCAAATCCTAATGCCTTAATCAGCTAAAGACATCAGAAATGTTGAGGAATACAAAAAATAGTACTCTCTTCTCTATTTTCTCAAAGGTAGAGGAGATAGAACCTATAATTGGTGGCACTTTTGGATGGTATAATGTGAACAATGGAAGCCACATTGATAGGGAGAAATAAGAGATTGAAAATAATGATTAGGGCAAAAGTATTACTACAAAGGGTAATTATGAAAGAGATATAGACCTGAAACTAGGAATATTTTGTAATAAGGAGATTAAAGCTTGGATTAAAAGATAAGGCTAATCTAGTTGGCTTAGACTGATAGCCAAAAATTTTAGGTCTAGGGAGATATCAGGAATAGCTACTAATGTTTCAACTATCTTTATATAAACTTTAAAACTTTCATGATTAATCAATAATGAACTAATATTGTATATGTGATAAATAATTAAACTTTATGGGGAATTAAATGACAAACTTTCAAAGAATTCTGTGGGCATTAATTCACCCCAAAAACACATGTGTAAAATTTTCATTGTTATACAGATTTAATAATTAGGTAACTTTAACTTGAAATTTAGCTTACCATCTATTCGAGCTTTTAAGAGTTGATCCCAGAGTGACCTTAGTTTGATTACCTTTAAAACCAATTTCTCTGCAATGAGACTTTCAGGAAAATTCAATTCAATCCACTCATCACAAATTAATCTGAAATAACATCATACATATGTTTGGCCAAAAGTAAAGTTTTTTATGATTATAATGGATAATACAGTATAAATTTTAAAAGAAAAATATCTGATGGTTAAACAGAAGGCTAGCAATTAAACTGTGGGAAATGTGGAGGTTTTTAAGTGACATTAATATAATAATTAAACTGGAGAAATTAGTCAGGGTTTCAGTCAGACACAGAAAAATAAAATACTCCAAAATTGTTGGGTAATTATTTTATTATTGCCGACATTTCGACTTAACTTGTAAGTCATCATCAGGGAGATAGTGGTGTCTGGAGAGATCTCCGAGGGAGGTTTAATGTCTCATCTCAGAGTCCAAAAATAAAAAAAATAGGTTTTTAGTGAATATTTTCATTACCTTCACATTCTTTGTTACTTTCAACGGACACACTCCTGATCTATTGACTTCTATTCTCACTCGAACAAAACTACCTATTCTTTTCTCATCCATCCATAAGTCTTTGGAACTTTCTCTTAATAACATTTTATTTATTAATGGAGCATATGTACTTTTACGAGTAGTGTAGTGTGTATGTTTTAATTTGTGTGCATGTCTAGTTTTGTCTATAATAGCGGCAACTGCAATCAGCTTCAAGTATATTCATTGCTATTATTTATGCTATACCTATTCAAAATATAATTATATGATACTTTATAACAAAGTATGATTCATGGTTAAATCATACATTGTTATAATGCATTATTTTTCATTGTGGGTTGAGAAATAATGCATGCTACAATATATTATTCACAGAGACATAAGCCATTTCATTTTCATTTCTAAAATTGAGGGAATGGTATAATAATCATGAAGATACTAATAACAATGTTTATTATTATTATAGTTTAGAAAAATTCATTTAATGATAAAATTATAAAAATAAATATAAAAAATAAAAATTATAACTTTCACAATTTTTAGTGCAAGGGAACAGATTAAAAAATCTAACTGTCCCAGCCAGGACTCGAACCTGGATCTCCTGCAATCCGGGCCGGTGCATTTACCATTTATGCTACCAGGACCATCTGTCTTGGCTGGGACAGTTAGATTTTTTATTCTGTTCCCTTGCACTAAAAATTGTTAAAATTTACGTGGGATTAAATACCACAAAAATTTTTTATAAAATTATAACTTTCATTTTATATATGAGGTGAACATACTCAGGTTTGATTAAATGAATAAATAATGAAAGGGCTGATACCTGCTCTTCAGTAATAAGCAGGCCAGAGAGGTTCTTCTGGATCTTTAGAGAGGATGGAGACCCACAGGCAAGGTAATCAGAGGAGAGGAAAGATGTATTTGAATTAAGCAGGATAAGCTGGAAATAGAGGTGTATATGGTTCTGCTGAGAATTACATAAAAGTGAACATGTTAGGAAAATGTCCCAATGGAGAAGCATTATGATACTTGAAAGCAAGTGGTGAACAGAAAGTGGATCAGAGAGATTATGAACACATGAAGATGGTTAATCGACAAAAAAATGAGAAGGGTCTAGCTGATACTTTGGCAAAATTGAGCACAATCCATATTTCTCCAGACTGAGAAAATTCTTAATGAAGAGTGGTGGAAATGGTGGGAATAAAGAGGGGATTTGATGATTTAAAGATCCCAGCTCATTCACTGAAGGGGAAACACAGTGAAATCTAAAGAAATAAATGGAATGCAGAAGTGGACATGTCCCAAGTCCTCCATCAGCAGGAAGTTAGCCCAAACTGGTTGTCTGAGCAAGACTGTGAAATTTGATAAGTGAAGTTGGTGGTGGAGGTTCATGGTCTATATACCCAACTCCTGATGATCAAAGATTGATGAGATAGGAAGGATTACTCTGCCTCAAGGAGTGAGCAGTACACCTCAGAGTTGATGAGCAAACTAGCTGACATTTTGATCATATACAGAGATAATGGAAACAATGGAGGGCAACAGATACTATATCCATACAAAAGGAAGAGGCGGATAGAAAGTGTAGCCACTTGATGTGGTGGCCTCTGGCCTTGAGTGCAAGAGAAAAGCCTGGCAAAAGTCTTGTAAGGACATTTATGATGAGGTGATGAATTAGGTCCATGCCAAGGAGAATATTAACTGAGCCAAGCCTTCCAAAAGACGGTTCAGCAAGGTGGTGGTGAGCCATTGAAGAGGAAATATTCTTTGGAACAGGTCAACAGGGAACCTCAAAAGTGATCGAGACAACAATGATGGCTTGCAATTAGAAGTTTGCAAGGAAGTGGCTATTTATAAATATAAAATTTTGAACAGGCTATATTTTTAGCTTCTCCACTTTAGTATCAGTGACGCTCTGTTGAAATTTTTCAAAGGTCCTGTCATAGTACGAACATTAATAGCTTGATTTCCCTATGGGAAATCTGCTATTTGATTTTTTGTTTAGCAGAGTTTCCTTCCTCCCTATATCTTGACATTTAATGATTACTTATATCTGTCACACAGCTTTGAAAATAATAGTTTTAATTGTCATGAGATAAAGGTCTAAAAGTAATATAGTGCCATTCAAAGTATTCAGTCCCAATATTTCTGAAAAAATATAAAAATATACATAATGAGACAAATTTGCAATAGCTTTTACCTTGTAAAATCTGCATTTGAGTGAATCTTATGGCAGAAGAGTAAAAGAGCTTGGGCAGCTTGCATACGTAAGCTGTTCACCAAATAAGGTTTGTTGGTTTCCAATAGTGACCTAGAAAAATAATTAAAGCTTTTACTATTTCAAAAAATTAAAGTTAAAATAAGACCCAATGCTAATTATATTCACTAAATATGCAGAATAACTCAAAACATATTTAAGCTAAAAATAATCATATGAATTCACTAATTAATCAGATTGTGCATAAAAATAAAGTCACACTAACAATTTATAAATATTAATTTAGTTGTGGTTTATTATCCCACATAAATTTTAAACAATTAATGTGAGGGAATAGAACAAAAAATCTATCTGTCCCAGCCAGGACTCGAACCTGGATCTCCTGCTTTCCGGGCCAGTATGCTTACATAGCGGGACGAGCTAGATAACTTATTAAATTCCCAACACACTAGCGAGAGCCTAACCCACGAGAAAGACGAATACATCATCTTATGCTCGAAGGAGCTGACATTGTCTTATTTTCATTTATAAATATTAATTTAGTTGTAGTTTATTATCTCACATAAATTTTAAACAATTAATGCGAGGGAATAGAACAAAAAGCTATCTAAGATGATTTTAGTTGGAGTTCAGCCTAGTTAGATCCAAAAAAACACAAATTAAAAAATGTATTTTTTTAATGAAGGATTATCTGCCAACGTTTCGGCTTACATTGTAAAGCCATCTTCAGGGCTATCATCTTCAGTCATGGAAATGTGAACTTAGGGACAGGACGTCCTCTCTCATCTTCATGATAGCCCTGAAGATGGCTTACAATGTAAGCCGAAACGTTGGCAGATAATCCTTCACTAAAAAAAACACATTTTTTTAATTTGTGTTTTTTTGGATCTACCTCGACCGAACTCCAACTAAAATCATCTTAGAATAATATCTACGGTCAACAAACTCTCCTTTTGAACAAAAAGCTATCTGTCCAAGTGTGTTGGGAATTTAATAAGTTATCTAGCTCGTCCCGGTGGTGCTATGGAAGCATACCAGCCCGGAAAGCAGGAGATCCAGGTCGAGTCCTGGCTGGGACAGATAGATTTTTTTGTTCTATTCCCTCGCATAAATTGTTCACACTAACAATGTGCACAAAGAGTTAAATGAAATTTTAAGTGATTTTAAATACAATCAAGTATGAATGAGTACATAGTTAATAAATTAAAAACCTTAACTTTCAATATTTATAAAAATAATTTTATATAAATTTGAAAAGTTTTAATACCCAATTAAATAAACTTATAAACAATGATTATTTTGATTTAATCATAATATCAATAGATATTTGATTCTATATAATTACAATTAACTGGCATACTTTTTTTTCTTTTTCTTTTTTTTAACTTTTATTTATTTATTACATTTTGTTAAATTAAAACATTTTGTAATTTGATCACCTCAATGAATTAGAAAAAAAAATGGCATTCAACATCAATCACATGAGGAGAGAAGGTGACCAATGACACCACTCTCAAAAACTGGCATACTATGTTTCTAAAATCTTTAATAAATAATCACCAACAGAACTCTCGACACTAGTGTGTGGAATTTAATAACTTATCAGACTTGTCTCAGTAGCGTAAATGGAAAACGTGCCAGCCCGGATAGCAGGAGATCCAGGTTCGAGTCCTGGCTGGGAAAGTTAGATTTTTTATTCTGTTCCCTTGCACTAAAAATTGTTAAAATTTATGTGGGACTAAATACCACAAAAAAATAATATTTATAAAATTAAAATCACCAACAGAGTTTGAACTCTGAGAAAGATTGAAGTTTAAGAACCATTGAAAAGTATGAGGTATTTTACCTTATGATCTTTTTAAGTTATTTTTGATTGGCTACATTCAGGAAGAATTGGTTTTACCAGGAAAAATAGTACATATTAACTTTTAAAATTCTTAGGTTAAATTTGATTTTACCACCTGAAGGAGGGAATAAGGGTAAAATCATTCAGACAGACTCAAAACTACCAGGGAGGTAAGAGAGGAGCAATACTCAATATATAGCTTCTTTAATATGTGTTATTCATAAAAATAACATGGAAGTAAAATATAGAAAAATAAATTTTCCACCGATTGTATTCCATGAAATTGTTGATAACACTTATAATAACGAAGATATTGATTATAATTCAATTTTTTACTCCTTTAAATCTCTCTTTCACTCATCTGACTAGCCAAAAATAAATTCATATATAAGTCATGCCTCATAAATCTCTTACGTATAAGAATAGTTCTCATGACTACTATGTAAAATGTGCTTAGATGTTAAATACTGTTCCAAGCATTCCCATAATCCCCCACTCCTTTCTGAGCCCAGCTCCAACCAGACAACCCTCTCCTTATTGCATTTCTTCTGAGTAAGACGTCCTGGTAACTTCTTTTAGCTCTTCCAGTAACTTCTCCTAAATTTTCCCATCCATTGTATGTACTATTACAATTGTACCTCTGTACAAACTTTAGTTAATAAGTATATCTTATTGTATTTATAACTTCGGATGTAAAATAAAATACATCTTTTTAAAAACTCAACCGAGCCGAAAATATATATAACTTATATATACATATATAGAGGGAGTCTCAGATTTAGTGTTCCAGTAAAGTATATCTGCTACTGTTCTAGATAGGTTTCTGCATTTTTTTCCCTCTTCTGTTCGTAGGATATTCAAAATTAAAAAGAAAAAAAATACATATTTAGTATTTTTTTTAAATATTTCTGATGATCAAA
>KZ807006.1:362403-374598 GCA_000696205.2 Oncopeltus fasciatus
GCCCTGTTCTCAATTAACTTCAGTTCATGAGAAATCAAAATAAAACTGAAACTTATATATATTTACAAATATAATCATAATTAAAAAATTATCTATGGAGGAAAAATGTATGAAATTAAAATAATATTTAATTAAATAATATTTAATAAATGAAAATAAATTTAATATATAAAAATAAATGTTGAATGACTTCAACATATATATTCTTAAAGAAAAAAAAAGTTAAACCAGGTTGTCTTCTAAATGGTCATTAGAATTTCTGCTGGGATATAAAATAGATTATGTAAACAATAAATTAATTGGGAATAATTTTATTTATTCATGACTGCATTTGACTTATGATGTAAGCCATCATCACAGCTGAAATCAAACATAAAATATCAGTGTTTTGAATAACACGAAGTAATGTTTATAAAATTCATTATATTACCACCCTTCAATATCTAAATAAAATATACAGTTTTTACTTTTAAATGTTACATTTTGCATTTTTAGCACATATTTTAACTTAAATCTTACTTATTTATCTAAATTGATGTTTTGGAATAATTTGACAATTATAGAATTTACTATTTGAGACAATTGTATGAATAATATTTCAAAAACTGGATATACAGAATATTTTATTTGTGTCGAATATTATTTTGTTCTCTAATAATGACCATGAATAACTTGTGCTATTGTGAAAATAAGTTGACTAAGTGTCATAAGTTAAAATAAGTGTTACAAAAAGGTGATTCATCTTGTGAAGGCAACAATGAAGGTGGTAAGGTCTAGATACAATCTAAATGCTCATCTCAATTCACTTTTTACAATGGGTTGTGATAAAGAGAAAGCCTCAAAGACTTGTGTTGATCATGACATGAAAAAATTTGGGAGCTTTCAAGTGAGAGTATTATTCCAAATATATTTATGATTTTTATGGCAAACATAAGGAGTAATGGGTAACACAGTCTGGTAACACTGGCTTTGTGGATTGAAGAAGGCTCTCTGGTGTGAATTCTAGGAGATTAGTTATCTTGAAGAGACAACTTTTATTTCTTAGTTATATATATATATATATATATATATATATATATATATATATATATATATATATATATATATATATATATATATATATATATATATATATATATATATATATATATATATATATATATATATATATATATATATATATATATATATATATATATATATATATATATATATATATATATATATATATATATATATATATATATATATATATATATATATATATATATATATATATATATATATATATATATATATATATATATATATATATATATATATATATATATATATATATATATATATATATATATATATATATATATATATATATATATATATATATATATATATATATATATATATATATATATATATATATATATATATATATATATATATATATATATATATATATATATATATATATATATATATATATATATATATATATATATATATATATATATATATATATATATATATATATATATATATATATATATATATATATATATATATATATATATATATATATATATATATATATATATATATATATATATATATATATATATATATATATATATATATATATATATATATATATATATATATATATATATATATATATATATATATATATATATATATATATATATATATATATATATATATATATATATATATATATATATATATATATATATATATATATATATATATATATATATATATATATATATATATATATATATATATATATATATATATATATATATATATATATATATATATATATATATATATATATATATATATATATATATATATATATATATATATATATATATATATATATATATATATATATATATATATATATATATATATATATATATATATATATATATATATATATATATATATATATATATATATATATATATATATATATATATATATATATATATATATATATATATATATATATATATATATATATATATATATATATATATATATATATATATATATATATATATATATATATATATATATATATATATATATATATATATATATATATATATATATATATATATATATATATATATATATATATATATATATATATATATATATATATATATATATATATATATATATATATATATATATATATATATATATATATATATATATATATATATATATATATATATATATATATATATATATATATATATATATATATATATATATATATATATATATATATANAAATGCACCGGCCCGGATAGCAGGGGATCCAGGTTCGAGTCCTGGCTGGGACAGTTAGATTTTTTATTCTGTTCCCTTGCACTAAAAATTATCTATGACTAAAAAAGAAGAAGAGTCTTAAGAAGTCTTCACTTGATAAGGAATGCCCACGGATGAAATTTTATCGAACTTGTAAAGTCAAAAAGTTATAGGCATTAAATTAATTATTTGCAAAGAAAAGATATAGAAATGGTAGCTAACCCACCATACACTGTGTTTCTGCAACCTCCACTCCTCTACTAGACATGAAGGGAGGTTAACTGAAACTGCTTATATGAAAATATATACCACCTCCATAGCAATGCTTCTTATGTTTAAGATTTACTCGAAGGATCATAAAAAAATCAAAATGCAAAAATAGAGCCTCTTGTAGTAAGTGGAATGGCCACCATTCCCCTATTTCTAAGGGCAGCCCTATCTGACTTTCAGAAAAAGAAGTATTTAAAATTATTAAGTATTGTAAATAGTGATTTAGGAGTACTCTCATTGGGCAGCTTCTCCATTAAGCAAAGTACACGCTTATTAAAAATAAAAAAAGTAAAGGCTGATTAACTTAATGAAATAATTACCTATTTGAATCTAGTAAAATATTTAATTCTAGAGCTGTAAAATTCTTTACTAAGTCATTTGAAAAAGTGTCAACCAATAGTAAATCTTTCTTAATGTCTTTCATAAATAAATAAAAAAAATTAAACATTAATCTACCTCTATTTCTCAAATCCTCTGGTTTTTGTGAGTTTTCTTTTTTACTGCATACTGTTGTAACATCATCTGTTTATACCAGGAATTTATAATTTCTTCTAACATATACTCTACCTTTTGCCTAAAGACAATTTCTTATTACACTTTCCAAGGTAAGGTTGAATAAATGATAGCATGAATGAAAGACTTTCTCCTTGAGGCAATCCTGAGACAACATTGAATCTATTAAATCTATACTAATATCCAGCAGAATCAGGACCAGGCTCATGGAGTACATCTTTGTCTGTATCACTTCCCCAAAAAAACCAGTTCAATCATGATTTTCTAAAGACAGCACCTGTCTCTTACAGCTATGACAGCTGAGTTATAGGCTGCTATGAAATACATGAATAGGGTTTGTACCTTCATATTCAGCTCCCATTTTTCTTAAGTATTTTTTATCTGAACTGCTCCTATCTCTCATGAATCCAGCCTGGTAATCACCCAGGGCATTTTCATTGGGCCAATTCATTCAGTTAAGCACGATGAATGCCATGATTTAGTACGCAACAGAAAGTTTCAGGCCTCTGTAATTTTTGCATTCTGTTGCGGCACCCATGTTTTTAAGATTGTCCAGATGGGCCTTGTGTTCCAGTTTACTGGTATCTTTACTTCTCTCCTGATCTTTTGTCAATCGAGACATCTATTCTATGAGGTTGGAATCTATAGCTCGATTAGTATTTTAATAGGTATTCAGGAGTATAGAGTTTTGAAATTTCATAGAGGTTAGAAATTTGTCCTCTTGATGCTCAAAGAAATATGTTGGATTCTCATAAGATTTTGGCTGAATTATATTCAAACTGATGGCATGGGCTCCATCACAGATGCCTTCCTGCTAGCTTCTAACATATCATGGATTGAGCTTCTATACCTTTTATTGATTCAAATGACATGATTCATTGGCTTTACACCTGTTTCCAGGACTTGCACAGATAGTCTTATTGTTGGCAGACACAACCAGATTTTTTTGCAAAGGTAAAGCTTATATATCTCACACCGCATATTTCATGCGCTCTAGGTTATAGACTTCTAGAGAAGAGCAGAAGTGTGGTATCTTTTTGTTGAAATCACCTAAAGCAATTTTTATATATTATTTTTGGACCTGGCCATAGAGAGTTTTTAAAGTCTAGTAGAAGTTGATTTTTGTGTCTTCAACCTTAATTTCTGTCAGTTTTTATAAATAAATGAATGATCAAGGTGTAAAACCAAAGACCTTTGACCCATAGTGCACTAATCCTTTCATTTATAGGAATGATGTTCAGGACTGACTTTCTTGCATTAGGATGCAAATTATGAGACAAATGATAAGGTTCAATAAAGGTTTAATGTATTCAAGCAGGTAACACACTCTTATCAACTAACAAGATATTGATTGATGGACAAGAAATCAAAATTGATACTGATTGATAAAAAAGTGTGTGTAGAAGACACAGGCCTAAATTTAAAAGCTGGCAGTAAGATGATGATGGCACAGGAGAGTTTTACATTAAAACTTATGCAAATATATAATGCAAATTATGCTATAAGAACTGCTCTAACAGAATTATTTATAGTGAAATTAGCTTTAAGAAAAGCTTTTTATCTTAATATTACAGTACTGATTAATTATTACATATATTAATATTTTACATGCAGTTCAGTTGATAGGAAAAATAATAGCTAACCTTAGATTGGTTAAAGACATCAGGAATAGCAACTTGGGGGTAGAGACCAGAACAGATAATAAGCTTGAGTATAGTAAGATCTTGATAACTTACAACTTTAGAACCATTGATTAAATCCTAAAATAATATAAAGTGATAATTTTCATAGATTAAGGTTACTAAAATAATAATTATTTTAGGATTATATATATATANTCTTTTTATTTTACTTTTATTGATGAACACCATTACATTACTAGTTTAACAAATTTAAATCTTTGATATTTATGAAAAAATTGAAAAATTATTTTTATACTAATTATTTTTAATGCTGGATAACTATAGGAAAAAGACCAATGGGTCAAGACATGGTCTACTTGTAAGACTAAAATTCAAATCACTAAATTGTAAAATCAGGATGCTATAAAAAGTCAAAATAGTTTATTCAATAAAATATTCAAACAGACCGTTAGCCCTTTTCCTGTGGTTACCCTGCACTTGTTATTTTAAAGAATAAATAACTTATCCTAATATTTAATGCAGGCTTTGGACCAGCATATGCAGAGTTAAATTATTTTTATATATTATTATTTATTTTACAAATATTTCTGGGTGTGATATATTCCAAAGCAGAGCATTTTCTAAAAAACATTTTTCATTGCAAGTTAAGTCATCTTTCGAAATTTTTTTTTTCCAACTTACAAATATGAGAGAAATGGTATGCTATTTTCCTATTTTTCTTTAGTTGAAGGGAAATTTTTTTAAGCTGGTGATTATTTATTATGATTTCATGAATTGTAATTATTTAATTAAGCAATTATTATGATTATTTCATGAATTTTACAAGGAAAACAATTTCTTCCAATTAAAAAACAACTAAAAGAATCATATCCAAGTAAGCTTCCGCGATATCCAGAAATATTTATAAATACTTCTGGGTTTGATTATATTGAAAAGCTGTTTTTAGCTGAACTTTCCTGCATTATATGATGGCTTCCTCATTCATCAGCCCTGAAGAAGCCATCACATGATACGCAGAAGCTTGACAAAAAATTACTTTTCAACATGGTCAAGCCAGAAAGAATTATTTATTAATAAAAGTTTCATGATAAAAAAAAAAAAAATTAAGCAGTTAAACCCAAAAGAAAGGAAGCCAAAGTAAAAAGGTAATTACAGAAAAAGAGAAGAAGGCATATACCTACATAGCAGCAGCCCTTTTTGTAGCAATTTTATTAGTTTAATCTCCTCAAAAAGAAGAAGGCTAGGACAGGGAGAAGATTACTACCGCACAATTTATGAATTTTTTAAAAACAATTATATGCTTATCTATTATTTATATTTTATTATTAAAAGGAATGAGCAATTTAAAAAAATATAAAAATTCATTAACTTTTCAAGATAAGAATCTTTTAAGTTTATAATACTAATACATAGAAAATAAACTATTAAAATTTATCAGAAAAATCAAAATCCTATCACTTCTGAAAATTTGATGTTTCACTTTTCAAGTAATCTACAAAAACACAGCTTCTTCCATCAATCCTAGGAGGACTGGGAAATTAAGGGTTAACAATTAAAATTGCTCTAAGAGACCAGTGGCTATACCTTCTGACCTAGGGTCATTAACCATTGAGCAATACTTTTTTCTTTTAATCAATTAAATAATCTTATCCTGCAAAGACAAGGTTTGTTTTGGGCTAAGTGGGAGTCCAAGCAATGGTAATTGCCGCGAGTTTGTCATTTTACTTGATTCGTAGCTAAGCTACTACAGTCAAATTAGGATGATTGTAAACCAAAAAGTACTGAATGAATTTTCATGAAATTATAAATGTAGGCTGTGCTAAACCCTAAAAGTACCCAGTTAAATGAAAAAATGATCAGAAAACTCACTGAAAGAGTTAAATTAAAGGTTGAAATTTTAAAATAAAATAACAATAAGACACCAAAACTTATCAATCAAGGGATTATTTTACTTTGACAGATGAAATGAAAACTATATTTTTTGTTCATACAACCATGATTTGTCCATTTGCACCTTAAAGTGAGAATTTTCAAAATCACATGATTTTATTAATTATCTATAATTATAAATGAATAAAATTAACATAAATAACATTATAAAGGAAAGTACAGTTTGTAAATAAATTTTAATATATAAGTATACAAACAATTGGGGAATAATTTACAGCTTTTCTAAAAATATTTTCATGGGGCTGAATGAAATTAAATTACGGAAAATTATCAAATAATCATATCATATCGATACATGCCTGTAATTGAGATTGATTATTCATAATTCTGAAATCTATGTCTCTTTTATCAGACCCAGTTTCTTTATGGCAGCTGCCCCAGGGCTTTAATATTTTTCTTTTCTTTGCAGCTTCTTTTTCTTCAACTTCAGCTCGCATTCTTTTTAAAAGCTTAAGTTCTCCAGTCCTAACAGCACGCTCACCACGACTTTCATTAGATATATCAGATTCTTTTATCAAATTACATTCCTGTAAAATCAATTGTATAATATTAACTACAATAAAAAAAAAAAAAGCTAATAATGTACTTTACATAATCAAAAGGAGAGTTTTTTGACCGTAGATATTATTATTAGATGATTTTAGTTGGGTTTCGGTCAACGTAGATCCAAAAAAAAATACAAATTTAAAAAAAGTGTATTTTTTTAAAAGATAATCTGCCAACGTTTCGGCTTACATTGTAAGCCATCTTCAGGGCTGTAGAAATACAATGTCATGAGAATACAATAATAATTGACAATATTATAATACAGAATTACCATAATGTAATGTGATATCAAAAGTATGAATGTAGAAAGGTATATAAGAGAATTAAAATAATATGCAGACAACAACTTATTAAAAAAATAATTGAATAACATTAAAACAGTAATTTTCCACACCTGCCTATCATGAAGACGAGAGAGGACTCCTGTCCCTAAGTTCACATTTCCATGACTAAGACAAAATATAATTTTTCTGAAAAACATTGTGGGTGGTGGAAGGGTGGGGGGGGAGGTAAGAGGTGGAAGGTACAAAGGGAGAGCGGCCTGTTTCAAAAGGGGGCAATAAAAAGGACAAAGGAAAAAAAGAAGGGTATTATTGGGAATAGGTAACTTTGGAACTGGGAAAAATGTTTGACAGGTTTATTGAGAAGGAGGGCTAATGGCTTTTAGAATGTTGAAAAAGTTTGAATAAGTTGAAGAAATTTGTTCTATGTCCGTTCTGTCGTTAACTGGATAGTGTTGTAAGTTAATGGTTTCAGTTAAAAGGTGTTTGTGTTCATAGGGTTCAGTAGAAAGAATGGTTATGCTCTCGAAGTCAAATGTGTGTTCTTCATGAAACACATGTTTAGTGAGGGCAGTTTTTATTAGTTTATTCTTTATGTCATTTTTATGGTTATTAATTCTATGGGAAATGTGTGTGCGGGCACGCGTGCGCGGGCGCGAGCGTGTGCATGTGTGTGTGTGTGTGTGTATATATATATATGACATCCATAGACTTGGAGTCTAACTAAAAGGCTCACTGCTTAGAACTAGAAATCCTGACACACTTGACCTGGCCCTGTCAATGTTAACCAATGACTACCAGTTCAACAATAATAAACCCTCACCAACATTAATACAGAACCAAAGAAATTTAAATTATATAACACCAAAAATACCTTATACGACAAACCCTCATCAATTAGGAACTCCTATTCTCATAGGACTTATAATCAATTCACCAATCAGTTTAAATAATTCACCCCAAGACAAAATTTCTATACATCTCAACAAAACTATTTCACACCTAGAAGCCCAGGGAAACAATTACTACAAAGTCCCCAAGGTAATCAGAACATGCCACACAGATCAAAAGCACTACCACCTATTCCTATGTCAACAATTTCTAGCGGCCCGAGATTTCATTTTAATAGTAGACCTGAAAATACTAACAATGTAAATTTCAATCATATAAATACGGAACAGACAGAACCCGAAATTACAGAAATAGAAACAAATGATTTTTTAGAGGACACTAGCCTCGACCCGAACCAATATACCTAATGAACCTAGTTAATGACGAAAATCACCTACCATATATTATTCATCCAAATTTAAATCTAAAAATTTGTTTCGACTCTGGTAGCTTTCGATCTTTTGTTAAACTAGAAATAGTAGATAAATATTTTATAAACAAAATCATAACAGACCCTTTTGAAATAATAACTGCCCATGGTAGATCAAAAGAAAAATAAAGCATGTTTATAATTTGTATGTAAAGTTTTTTCCGGGTTGGACCGTGTAAAGTTTTTGATGGTTGCCGAGCTTTCGCACATCCTGTGATGGCTTCTTCAGGGCTGAATAGAGAATGAGCTGCTCATTGCTCATTCTCTATTCAGCCCTGAAGAAGCCATCACAGGATGTGCGAAAGCTCGGCAACCATCAAAAACTTTACACGGTCCAACCCGGAAAAAACTTTACATACATCTGATGACTGTGGAAGCCTACGTGAACATGTTTATAATTTTTCAAACTTATTCAAAATCAACGACCCTGAACTTAAATTTCATTTATTTAATTTCCATAATTACTTCAATATCCTTTTAGGAGTAGATAATTTAAAATTAATTAAAGGTTGCATAGATTTCACAAATAATCAACTAATGACTCCCACAAACTCAATTAATTTAAAACTCCATGACATAACAACATACGAAGTAAAATCAAAAATCTTATCCATAGAAAATATAAATATAAAATACAAAAAGCCCGAATTGTAACAATATTGACAAGAAAACTGACAAAACATTTATAATAAAACCTCACACAATTCAAATCAAACAAGCCCCAGCAGTTCAAAATTTAAAGAATGTTAATGCTATACTTCCATATTCAAAAAGTGGGAGATCTAGAAATCTCAGAATCAGTTGTAAATGTAAAAAATGGCAAAGCGTTAATCATAGTTCTAAATTCAAAAAACCAGTTCCACTTTAAAATTCAATAAAGCTTATAATCAATTATATAGTGTAAGTAGTAGAACCATATAGTGTGAAACAAAAGAAATTTAGTCCAAATTTAAATAATTCTAATTTAAATTATTACAACTATAATAAAATAAAATTGGACATATCAAAACTTAAGGCAGAACATATGAACTCTGAAGAAAAAGAACTTAGTAAAACAATATTCTGACATATTCCAAATGGACGATCAACCACTAACCTTTACCAATCAAATTAAGCATGAGATCAGGACTAAAGACGAACTCCCTACCTATACTAAATCCTATATATACCTACCTCCATAGAGACAAAGTTCAAATTCATATCGAAGATATGTTGAAAAAAGGTATCATTCAACATTCTATCTCCCCTTGGAACAGCCCCTTATGGATTGTACCAAATAAGTTGGATCAATCCGGAAAGCAGAAATGACGCAGAGTAATAGACTATCACAAATTAAATGAAAAAAACAGTGGAAGACGTGTTTCCTCTTCCCAACATTACTGATCTTTTAGATAAACTTAGCCGATGCCACTTTTTTTCAATGGTCGACCTCTACTCGAGCTTTCATCAAGTTGAAGTAGAAAGTAATAGTGCCCCTAAAATGGCATTTTCTATGGATGAAGGAGTTCCTCCGCATGCCGTTTGGCCTTAAAAATTCGCCTAGGACCTTTCAGAGGCTATGATCAATATATTAAGAGGCGTAACCAATTTAGTAGTCCTCATATATCTTGACGATATTATTATTTACAGTACCAGTCTTCAAGAACACATACTGAAATTAAAACAGGTTTTCCAAAGACTGAGAGAAGCTAATTTAAAAATAAAATTGGACAAAACTGAATTCATAAGAAAAGGAGTAACATATTTAGGCCATCATCTTTCGAGTGACGGAATTAGACCTGACAGATCCAAACTAACAGCTATAGAAAAATATCCAATACCAAAACTTCAAAAGAATTTTTGATATATTATAAATATCTATAATATTTTTAGGATTACTAACGATCAACCTGGGACAAACCAGAATACAAACAACAGAACATTCGTTCATACACTACTACAAATTATGCATACTAAATATGCTTAAACAAATAACAGAAAATCAGATTAAATTTAAAGATAAACTCAAGTTGTAATTTTCTATTAACAATGAATTATTAATAATTTTAACAGTAGTCTAAATGATATTCAATATAATATAGAAACTTTAAGAGATAAATTGTTGGATTTAAACAATAGAATTACTAACCTGCTTGAAATTAGAAGAATAAAGGATATTCTATATGAAATCCAAATGTTACCTTTTTCTATATTAAATGTAATTCAGGATATAGAAACTTCTTTAACTTTTTATAAATTAAAAACCTTTCACCCCAGTATTATGTCAACCCATGATCTATTTAATAAAATTAGAAAGATAAAAGACCATTATATTAGTTCACTACCTTTTAGCGTAGATTATATTAACATATTAAAGTTTGAATCATTACTAACCATAAATTGTAAACTAGATGTAGATAAAATTATTTATATTCTCAAATTACCCATATATGAAAAAGATATTTATGAAATTTATAATATGTTTCCTATCCTAACACTTAATAATAACCAGTACTTAACCATTATTCCTAACTTTAATTTCATTTTAAAATCTAATAATGTAATTAAACACTTGTATAAAAATTGTAAAAAGGTTGAGTACTTCCATTGCCCAAACAGCTATACAACCCCTCACATCAGTAAATGTGAAGAAGAAATTTTAAATCTACATCAATCAACCAACAGCAACTTTTCGAAGCTAAATATCATCAAGCTTCATCGACCACATCCCTTACAGCAATCAACAAATCGCTGCAATGCCTCATCCAACAGAGATTAAAATTAAATCATCAACATCTAGTCAACCAACATCATAGGAATCAACGTAATCTATTTGGAAGAAGACTAAACTCTGATCTCCAAAAATATTTCTTATAATTTTAAAACTTGTAGTTATGGGAAACCAATATTAATTTCTAATTTAAATTTAGATTCAAATTCTCCTGAAGTGATAGAATTCTCTGTTAAACTAAAGAAATGAAGTTTACATAATTTAACTCAGAATATTGTAAAACCTTTTGTTATTAATGATAATGATCAAGCCATCATTTTTACACCAAATATTTACTCATTATTTTTATATTTACTTCTCTTTATTTTCATTATATATTACTTAATTAAATTTTTCAAAAATTTTAAAAATAATAATTCAATTGATCATTGTCATCAGCCGCACCCTCAGATTGTTCTTCCAGGTGCAGCTTCAATTTAAGGGGGGAGGAGTCATGTATCATAAATCCCTTACATATAAGAATATTTCTCATGACTAATATGTGAATTGTGCTGAATGTCAAATACTGTTCCTAGCATTCCCAGAATCCACCACTCCTTTCTGAGCCCAGTTCCAACC
>KZ807006.1:374861-395837 GCA_000696205.2 Oncopeltus fasciatus
TATATATATGCATATATGTATACACACTATTTTAAACTAATCATATTTTTGAGGAGAGGTTAGTCAGGGATTCGGTCTTGGGAGCTGAAGAATTAAAAACTGATTTGTAAACAAAAAAGTTTTTTTACTTTGCTGTTTCACCTTAAATTTCAGGCTTTCATCAGGGCAAATGGGGTGTTGAAGAGAGAGAAAGACCTCTGCTCTAAGGTAACTAAATCTTCTTTAGCTCTCAAGACCAAATCTCCGATGATGATCCCTAACTAAATTCTCTTCATAAAGCTTAATGGTCAACTAGTTATCATCAATTATTAATCATTTTGTTCCCTCCAAAATAGGATCAATAGATAATTAAGAAATCTTTCAAGTCCAGTCATACAAACAAGGTGAATAGTCTGATTCCTTTAGGGAATTTACAAAACAAAATTTACAAAGTCAAACAATTTTTGATTAGCTCTTCACATAAGCTTATTCAGTTCCTTTAACTAATTAAGTTTCGATATACTAAATGAGTTATTTATTTTCAAAATATAAGACATCTCAGCAGATGTGCTAGAATAGAATGCTGAAGTCTTATGTATGACTGAACAAAAGACTGTTTGTCGGAGTGATTTTTCCATGTGGAACTTAAAATATAATTTTCCATTTGTATACTCTCTTTATCTAAATTGTTAATTCACTGGTCCATTTTATCACCTCTCATAACCAGAAAATATAGTTTATATTATGATGTAGATTGCTGTACCATCTGAAAATAGTTAAGTTTTGTATTTTTGTTTTTAGGTATATCATTTATGTAGATATTGTAATAAAGTTAGTAAAATTATCGATCTCTGAGAGAAACCTGCCTGTAATGTTTGCTCAATATGAAATAATTTATTAACACTAAATTTTCTTTTTTTGATAGGTAAGCAAATTAATTTTATTAGATATGATTATAAAATAAACTATCAAAGATGATACCATACCAATTCGCACTCAGAAACTTTCTATTGTTCCCAGACTTGCCCGGGAGGTCTACCCTGGTTTTCAGTATTGTTCAGGCACCTGGATATATGTATTGACCTGAATATCTCTGACAAGTTTCTCATTTTTTGCTCTAAGACTTTATCAGGTTGCTAAAGTAAGTAAATACATTTTAAATACTATTTCTTCCCTCTACTTTAAAATAAATAGTAAAATGAAACTTTGATAAAAGAAGTTTTTAACATCTACTTTTGATAGAAACATTTAAAAAAATTAAAGATGTATTTATAAATATTTAACTTCCCTGATATTAGGAATATATTGTTCAATAGGTGAATTTATAATTTTCAACATTGAGGATTTAAAATTTTGATGAACCTAATGAACAAAGAACAAGTTGGTGAACTTGAATTTTTTTATTATTCTTAGTTTCAATAACTAACTTTTAACATTTCTTAAAGTACTAAAGTTAGTATGAAAACTTCCTTTTTTTAGGGTACCAATGAGGAGGTGTTAATTAAAATTTATTATCAGGCAGTCAGTCCATAGCTAAATAAGCCTAAAGTAAATATATATTTGTATTATAAGATCAAATGTAATTATTAATTTTTTTGAAAGACTTCATATATTTCAGTAAATAGTAGTGTTCTTTGTGCGTATTTCTGTACAATAATGCTCTTTAACTGCTGAATTCTAATGACCACAATATAAAAATTATGTATATTTTGTTAAAATCCAGAGGAAAAGAACAAAATATATTCTTTAATTTTAATTTAATAAATATTATTTATTTTGTGGTCTTTAATCCCACGTAAATTTAGATAATTTTTAGTGCAAGGGAACAGAATAAAAAATCTAACTGTCCCAGCCAGGACTCGAACCTGGATCCCCTGCTATCCGGGCCGGTGCATTTGCCACTTATGCTACCGAGACAAGTCTGATAAGTTATTAAATTCCCCGCACTAGTGTCGAGAGTCCAACCTCCGAGGCCGACGAATATATCGCTCGGCTTGACAATGTCAGCTCCTCCGAGCATGAGCGATATATTCGTCGGCCTCGGAGGTTGGACTCTCGACACTAGTGCGGGGAATTTAATAACTTATCAGACTTGTCTCGGTAGCATAAGTGGCAAATGCACCGGCCCGGATAGCAGGGGATCCAGGTTCGAGTCCTGGCTGGGACAGTTAGATTTTTTATTCTGTTCCCTTGCACTAAAAATTATCAAAATATATTCTGTTTATGGGGCTTCAACTCCACGCTGAAAGGAAAAAAGTGAATACCAAACTAGATTCTATCAGGGACACTTCACCACTGATAACTTTTATACTAAGAGAACAATCCTTAAGAAAAGCAAGTAATTCAAGATAAACCAACATTTATACTTTCATAAAATTCAAGGCTGCAAATGGCAATGTAAATTGAGCATAGTTGTATCATGCAATAGAGGAAATAAATATCCCACAAAAACTTGTCTGATTCATGTAGATTACAATTCAAGAATTAAAGTGCGCAGTTCATCCTGCCTCAAGTATGTAGACAAAATATGACTGTAAGGGATACTGGCACCAAGACATTAGAGACATTTTTTCATAGTCTAATCCAGATCCTGGATTATGCAGATAATTTAAATATAATGTCAAGATCAGAGATTTTAATTGGAGCTTCTTTTGATTTTCAATTGATATATTAACACTGGAAATAACAATATTTTGATAGTACAAATCCTATTACAAGAGATGAAAGAATTCCATTATCAATGAGATTGTATTTTTACACTGGACAAATTAAGAGCACAAAAACTTTTAATAAGCTTTCTTAGTTTAAACACCATTAAAAATTGTCTTTTCCACTGCTCTTTATTCTTGAATTTTATTAGTATCTAACCTATCATGATAAAGACAGAAAATTAATTTAAAGTACTTTTCAAGACAATCTCTTTCTTAAAACAATATTTAGCTTTTAAAAACTGGACCCAAAGCTTGAAATTGAAAAAGCTTGTATAGACTACTGAACCCCCAGTGAAGAAGGAATCAAAACTGACAGTAAGAATCCTTATTATGGTATTATCGATGTAATTTTGGTCAGTGCTCTACCCTTCTTTGCATATGATATAGCTTGAAAGACAACCTGTGGCCGGTCTAGTCTAATCATACAACAATGAGTGGGTTCTTAAACTCACTTCAAAATTACAGCAGACATAAATTCAAAAACATGAGCAGGCTTAGTGAAGTCAAATGAATTCCTGACATTTAGCTCATTTAGTAAAATATTATATATTATATTAGTTGATTTTAGTTGGGGTTCGGTCAAGGTAGATCCAAAAAAAACAAATTTAAAAAAAGTTTATTTTTTTTAAAGATTATCTGCCAATGTTTCTGCTTACATTGTAAGCCATCTTCAGAGCTGCCTATCATGAAGACGAGACATTTCCATGACGGGCACTTTTTTTAAATTTTTATTTTTTGGCTTTACCTTGACTGAACCCTAACTAAAATCATCTAATATTAATATCTACGGTCAAAAAACTCTCCATTTGATTATATATTTTATAAGCCATATTAGGAAGATAACCCATTTATTTTCTTGACAGTCTAGGACTAATTTTATAAACTGAATTTTACAATTGAAAGTACTTTCTTAAAAATAAAAATTATACAAGCCAATAAAGCTAAATAAAAATAATTCCACAAGCCTGCATAAATTAATTCAGTGCTTTTTACTAACTTGCAGAAGAGTTTTGAACTGTTTTCGTATTTTAGAAATTTCATAAAATCTTTGTTCCTCAAGTCTTCTGAGTCTGCACCACTTACGAGAATCTCCTCCCCTTCCACTACCCTTAACTTCCAACCAAGCACCATACATTTTAAGTAATGTTATTGGATCTCCATGATCAGATTCCAGTTCATCTCGTAGAACCTAAAATCATATCAGTAATGAATATAATCATATCATATCAATAATAATGAGTTGTTAAAGAAGGGAACCCTAATCTTTCATAAATTATACAAAAAATTCTTAAAGAGAATGTAAATTATTAACCTGAACTTCATGAGGAATGAATCTGTCCATTATTGGGCTCTGAACAGAAAGACCAGCAGCTAAAGATAAAGCTGGCTCAATTTGATGAAACATAGATCCACAAATCAACATCTTTCCAAGTGCGATATCAACAGGAAGCTTCGAAAGAAGAATGCCTATCGGAGTAAGTTTCTCACTTTCATTAACTACACCCTGAAAATAAAATAAAACATTAGTTAGAAAACTCTTGATCTTAAGATTCTTTTTATATTGATATTAAATAGATAGAGAGCAATTAGACTTAGCAATTTCAGTTTTATATTTATTTCATCATAATAATGTTTATGCTCAATTGAGTTGTCCTTAGATATGTCATGTCTTACTTCCAAAAGTACATATCTGCTGGATGATGCTATATTATTAAGATGATATTAAGAAGTAGGCATATTCTTATATAGGATTTCCATAGGTTTAATATTCACTAGTCATAGGTATTTAATCAAGCTCACTTCAGTAGTTTTTAGTTTAAAATTTTCATAATTACTGAAGTAGGTATGAATTCACTAATAAAATTAAGTTTTTTAACAAATGAGTGCAAACTTATCTTTAAATATTTGGAAAAACATAAAATATAATTAAGAAATAATAATAGTATATAGAGTTATTAACATTTTTTCATATTCTCAAAATAGGGTCCAGCATGTATATTTTTGTACTGTATTCTGTAGGTATGATGCCCTCCTTATTAAATGGGAGGCAGAACTACGTGTTTTGAGAATGATATACATTCTATATGGAAAATACTATGTTTTCTATTAAGAATATATCAGACAGTGATATGTACTAACCTGCTTTTCATGATACTAATAACTACGATTATTATTTTCCATTTCAGACAGTGACTAATAAATCCAAAAGAAGTCCAAATACCAAATTTGGTTTTACTAAATTCCTCAAATATTACCAGTCACGTACTATATATACCTTAATAAACATTTTCCATAAAAATGTATGATATGGAATATCACATTTTAGACTTATTACTCATTATTATTATTATGGCACATTAGTATGCCAATTACGCAGTGGGATATAAAAATATTACAATATTAAAGTTTCCTCTTCATCTAACCCCGATGATCAAAAACAAAGTCCAAAACAGACTAATATAATGATTTGTAAATAGAAGATTAAATACCAAAATTTTATGTATTTATTTTTTAAATAAAGGCTGCTAGAGCATATATATGTGTATGTATATACATAGAAAATGAATGATATAGTAATGAAGAACTGGTGAAATAGAGAGTGCAGTGTACACACAAAAAGAAAAAATCACAAGGAGTAAAATTTCAGGGATCTCTCGCCCTTCGTAGGTGAGGAGTAAAGAGAGACTCTTCAGAGATTATATATATATATATAACCTGGATCCCCTGCTATCCGGGCCGGTGCATTAGCCACTTATGCTACCGNTATATATTCTTTTATGTGAAACTGTTTTTAAATAAAATATTTTAATATGTATGAATATAAGTATTCAACAAGTCCCAGAAGTCCTAATTTCCTTTAAACCTTTTCCTTCTCGTTGCATCATAATTATTTTTTCCCCTTAAGCTAGAGAATCCTATTCCAAGGCATGATTCTGATTTTTATATTAATTATTATGCTTTGCCCGATTTGCTCACCAGTGATCTTAATTTTTATTTAAATTCTGTATTTGCTCAGTATATTGTTTCTAATTTAATAATTTAAATTATTTTTTCTCTTTTTTAGTTCTAATTTATCAAAGATTTTAAAATTATAAACAAAATTCAATTTTTGTAAGGCTTTAAGAATTTAATTTTACTATACTAGTACCCAAACTAGCTCAATTACCCCAGCAAAGTAGAACTATACCCATTAGCATGAGCTTTCAATAACTCAAATCACAGAAATATTTTTATGTGTATCATTTCTTTAAATAAAGCTATATTGTGAAAATATATTAAAGAAGTACTTACATGTTGCTTCAAAGCAATAATAGTATTTTCAATGTTTTCAGCTGGAGGAGGTTCAAGAAATGGAAATTTCCTTGCATCAGGAAGACCCAGAGAAAACATTTGTAGAAGAAGGGAATCTAGAGGAACCCTCTGAACTTCAGGAGCTGTAAAGTCAGCCATTGCTAAATAATCTTCTTCTGAATACAATCTGTAGCATACACCAGGGCCAGTTCTACCTAAAATATTTTATAAGTAATGCTTTTAGTGCATCATAATTTTGAGGCAAATAATAAATATACAATGATTTAATAAGTTTAATTTAACAAATTTTATTTTTCAGTTAATGACCATATAGATATACTCTGTTAGCCAACAAAGATAATCACTACTTTAGAGTGTATGCATGCACAAGCACTCGCATGTCTACACACTTAGGTACAAAATCAGCAAAAAAAGTAACAAAAGTATAAATAAATACAAATTAATGAAATACTTACAATAAAATTTTAAAGAAAATATTTACCAGGTGGTGTATATATGAAACTGGAATTTTTTAATATAAAATAAACATTTATTGTGTAAAATGGATACATAGTATTTTATCTGAAGTGCTGCCTTCCAATTTTTCCCATCTCCCTGGTAATTTGTGAATTCCTCGTCAAAAGAATTCCTGTTCTTTTGAGTCAAATTTACCAATAAATCAATTTCATATATCCTCATAAGAAATTACCAAGTTATAAATGAAAATAAGAAGTAATTGGATGGAGCCAAATCTGATAAGTAAGCCACATTTGAAAATTTCCCAATTAAACTGCCCCAAACGATTTTATTGATCGTTTTGCCAAGTGTGACGGGGCACTGTCATGGAGCAAGATCACTTTGAGTCCTTTCTTGATAATTGGTCATTTTTGATGATTCATAAGCTTGATTTAAATTGATCATCTGTTATTGGTAGCATTCTGTATTAACATTTTTCCAGAATTTTTCAGCTTAAAGTAGATCACACCCTACTGATCACACTAAACACAGAGCATTGTATTCCATCCGTTTCTGAAATTGAAATTGTCAGATTTAAACCTCTTGAAAATTGTGATTTGCCTAGGGAAAGCTCATTGTAAGCTTTGACAATCACCTGATGTGATTCTAGAGCAGTTTTATTCAGATGGAATTAGAAAATTAGTGCTGTCCGCAAATCATAATTTGTTAGCTCAAAAAGCGAAAGTTATATGCCACTAAACCCATGGTTGTATAATGAAACTAATGAAGTTCTGAGTTGGAAATTTTTATCAGATGCAAACAAAAACAAAATGTATAGCTGAGGGGATTAGTTGGCATCTACTTAGACTTCTAACCCCTTTCATTGGTAAACTCCAGTTTCATATCACTCAGTACCAGGAATGCAAGTTTAAAATGTCGTTTTAATTCCAATAGAATGCGCTCTTAGCCTATTGAAGGATTTGCTTATCTCTAAACGCTATTTTGTTTGTTAGTCATTTGTTTACAAAAGTCAGTTGTTTTTAAGTCGTTTACGTGGACGTATCATACCTTTCTTTGGTGTTAAAAATGTCTAATTTTAAGCCAAATAAAGAGCATTTGCGGCATGTCATGATTTTCTTATTTAATCAAAAGAAAAAGGCATCTGAATGTCATCGAATTTTTGTTGAGACTTATGGCGATCTTGCTCCAACCGTCAAGACATGTGAACGTTGGTTTCAACGTTTCAAACGTGGTGATTTTGATGTTACTGATAAAAAACGAGAAAATCGACCAAAAAAGTTTGAGGACTTCGAATTGCAATCTTTATTAGACGAAGACAATACCCAAACCCAAAAAATGATGCCAGGACAACCATCCACATTGAGTGCAAGACCGGATCGTTTTGGGAAGAAGACAATGCTGTGTGTGTGGTGGGATCAGAAGGGAGTAGTCTACTACGAGCTTCTCAAGCCCGGCGAAACAGTCAATACCAAGCGCTACCGACAACAAATGATCAATTTAAGTCACGCATTGATCGAAAAAAGCCCAGAATGGGCTCACAGGCACGCCAAAGTCATTCTTCAGCATGATAACGCTCCTGCACATTCAGCCAGATTGACTAAGGAAACGATTTCTTTGCTTGGTTGGGAACTCCTACCCCACCCGCCGTATTCACCTGACCTGGCGCCTTCTGATTACCACCTCTTCTCATCGATGGGACACTAATTGGCGGAGCAACACTTCAACAATTTCGAAAACGTACGAAATGGCTCGATGAATGGATTTCAAATAAAGATGAAGCATTCTTTTGGAATGGTATCCATATATTGCCCGAGAGACGGACAAAATGTGTAGAAAGCGAGGGCCAGTACTTTGAATAAAATATATTATACTTTTTTTAAATTACTGTGTATATATTTTAAGAAATAAACGACATTTTAAACTTGCATACCTGGTAAATAAGAATCTGTGCCTATGTTCAATAAACATCAGAAAACAGAGTATTTCTGTCGATAGTAGTAAGTTTATCAATTAAATGTCACATTAGCATTTAGTACAAAAATAATCGTCCTCTTGAAAAAAAAAAATTCTCCATTCATAACTTACAATCAATTGTGGATAGGGTCTGAATTGCAGAAATGAGGGTGAGATGAGTTAAAGTGGAGGAGATGACCTGAATAAGTGAGCTTAGTGTACCAATCATTGGAGATAGAGCCATTAGTGTTACGAATAATAAGGGTATCGAGGAAGGGGATTAAATAATCAGATGAAATTTCAATGGTGAATTTTAGACGAGGGTGATAAGAATTTTGAATGCAGTAAGGATTTTGTCTGGATTGAAAATGAGGAACAAGTCATCAACATGTTGACATTATGTTGATGACTTGTTCCTCCTTTCTGAAAAATAAAGAAATTCCTAAGAAAAACTTTCCCTAACCTTAAGCTTGCTTTTTCCACTAACAACAATCTAAAGCCCATTTACATCCTCCCCATCACTCCTTCCTAACAGAACCAATGTTATTTATAAATATTCCTAGTTCCACTCCTAATTGCCATGGTTCGTACATTGAGCAAACCAAAGACCCTATTTCCCATAGAATCAACAATCAAAAAATGACATAAACAAAACTAATAAAAACTGCCCTTTCAAAACACGTCATGCATGAAGGACACACATTCGACTTTGATAACATTACCATTCTTTCCACTGAACCCTATGAACACAATGTCTATTATCTGAAACCATTCACTTAAACTTACAATACAATCCAGTTAATGACAGAACTGACATAAAACAAATTTCTTCAACTTATTCGAACATTTTCAACATTCTGAAAAATCAATTCCTTCAATATAAACATCCCAAACTTGTCTCCTAGTTCCTTAGGCTACTTATCCGCAATAATGTCCTACCTTTTTTCCTGGTATTGCCCCCTTTGATACAGGCTGCTCTCCCTTTGTACCTACACGCTCCTACCCCCCCCCCCACCCTACTACCACCCACGTTGTCCATCTCAAAAATTTCCCCACCTCTCAGTCATGACTATGGGATCCAGGTGACCGACATCCCCTCTTGCCTTCATGACAGTTGTAGTAAACTAATTTTTCTACATAATTGTTAATTCCCCCCCCCCCCATATTTGATAACCCATTACTTTTAGTTATGTTAAGTTTATGTAATAATAATGTAAATCATTTAATTTTTTTAAAGTTTTTTTTTTTTATGAAATTGTATTTCAACAGCCCTGAAGATGGCTTACAATGTAAGCCAAAATCTTGGCAGCTAATTAAAAAATTTTGGCTTTTTATAAAAGATCTATTTTTTTAATACACGGATAGGCCATCAAGGGCCTATACAGTTAGGAAACTGTATAAAATGATATTTACGTGAATAATACATAAATAAATAATAATCTTTCTTTCTCTTCCAGAAGTTCTTCATCCTTTCTGACTGTTCAGCTGTCCTTCCTTCAGTCCATTTTATTCTATTGGGACTTTTCTTTTTTTACCCACAGGAACCTTTAAGAATTAAGGATTCAAAAAATTTCTTTCAGTACTCTTACCAGTTTAATTTTTTTTTTTAGGTCTTCCTTCATTTGTTTAATATAGCCACTTTGATATTTATAGTCCCAGAGTTTAACAAAAATCTACTAGTTCAGCTTAGATTGGCTCATACTGAACACATATCCATAGAATTTTAATAGTCTTTTCCTTATTGTTACTTCAAAGTCTTAAATTTTATTGTATATTTCTTCATTTGATCTCAGTCTATAGCCTTCTTGAGTTTTCCTTGGACCATAAATCCTTCTTTTCAGCTAATAGTTCATAACAAAGTTTTATTTTTCTTTCTTTTATTTTATTATTATTATTTGAGTGAATAATTCAAGCTTTTTATTTAACATGACATTAATATGCAATATAAAATTAAAATAATTAGTTATGAATTAGTGGTAAACATTTTTTATTTATTATATTAATATGAAGATTTTAATTTTGATATTTATATTATTCTACTACCTAATTTATTTATTTTGAAACCAATTTCAATATGAAAATATCAGACCAGTCCTGTGGACAAACTATGAAGAATATACTCTACTTAAATACCTTAAAGAAACGAAAAAGGGTAGTGAATGTATTCTTCAAATTTTATTTGAATAACTAAAATATCAGCATATACAACAGTCCCCAATACAGTTGAAGTGTTAATTGTTACTTCTTCAAGATTGATCAACCATCAATTCACCACATTTACAAAAGAAATAGTATAGAAATAAATACAAATCGAAAACCCACCTGCACGACCTTTCCTTTGTTCAGCAGATGCTTTACTGGTCCAAAATTCTTTCAGGCGCTGTACTCTTAAAACTGAATCATATGACATCTCTTTAACCATCCCAGAGTCAATTACAAATCTAACTCCATCAAGTGTGACAGAAGTTTCTGCAATATTTGTGGACACGACACATTTCCTCATACCATCTGGTGCATAATCAAAGACCTAAAAAAATAAAATGAAATTCCTAAATTACTTTTTTCATTTTATATAAATTTTTATGATTTTTCCTTATGCTCAGATGATCACGTTTTTTTTCTTCCTAATCTGGTTTCCTGAATAAATCAAGTTATACAAACATTCTCTTTTGTGTATGCAAACTTTAATGTTTATTAAATAACAAATACTATAATGTTATGAAATAAAAACATTATAAGTGTTAATTGTATAATAATGATTTTTGTTCAAAAACTCCGGAATAACTTCCTTTGAAGTATTTGACTAGTCAGGATCTTCAGTAATTAACTTTAATATAATTTTTTTTTAAATTCTCATTGACCTCTGTTCATTTTAGAAAGTAGTAATGGCAATATCTATTTTTAAATTAAGTGAAAGCTGAATTATCATGTGATCTGATAAAGCTTCAACTTTAAAAGAAAAATCATTGACATATTAAAGTAGTTCACTAGATGAAGTAGATGTCATTAACAGAACTACCAGGCCCTCCTATGAATGACCCAGAACAGACAGGCTTTTATAAAAAACTAAGTCTTCCTAAGTAAAGGAAAGTTACCCTAAGATAGCCTCCCTCCCTAGGCCATAGTAGCTGAGTTGTATAAAAGAAAAAAAAAGTAAATTTTAGTATGTACATGTCATTAAGATGTTTACTATTGAAATTTATTATGGTGAACCTTGTAATAATATTACCATTATTTAATGTTTGATTTTGAAAAAAAAAAAAAAATATTTTNTTTAAATAACTACTTCTGCATGGTTATTTAAAAGGAAATATTGAACTATTCATTACTTATCTTATTATTTATAATAAATGATGTTTTGAGAGTTGTTGTTTTATTTTAAAAATAAATAAGATCAATGGATAGGGCCAACAGGTTTTTTTATGTAAAATAATATAAGTGATAGTGTTGAGACTATTTGGTTCCCATCAACTCATCATTATCTTACTTAGTCTCAAGATTAAATTTTTTTTTCTTACAAATAAAAAAATATGTAAAATGAAATAAAATATCAAAACTGCTAGGGTCAGAATTTTTGAGACTCCTGACCCACACAGATGCATTTACAATCCTCCTTGAATGTCTACTCCACACTTAGAAAATCTACCAACTAATAAAGCTCCACCAGAATACCTTAAATATATATCTAAAATTTATTCAAAAATCCCTCATAAGAATGATTGAGATATTACAAATGGAGATCTCCCAAGACAGAATGTTTCTGTTCTTCAACAAACTTCAATATTTGTTACCCATACTATTTGTTAAAACTATTTATGTTATAAATAGGTAGTTTAATGAAGGCTTTAAGTGCAACTTCATGAAGCTTATATATAGGAGTTTAAAAATTTTATAGAATAATTATTAATTTGCTGAAAACATAATAGTAACATAAGTTCTAATTTTTACAATAATATTTAGAAATAGAAATCAATTAATGACAAGCATACAAATTAAACAGTAGTAAGACTAATGAAAAGAGTACAGGTGTAACTAGGTATAGGTATATGTATAACTAGGTATAGGTATAACTGAGGTATAGGTATAGGTACAACTTGGTATAATGAGATTGAGCCAATGGCCAGTAGAGTAGGCAACTACATTAAATGAGAGGTGAACTGACAATTTTTCTTTTATGATTAAATTTTCCCTAACAAATAAATAAAATTATTATTAAATTATCATACTACCATCAATCATTCATACTTTGTCTTGTTCTTCAATCGATAAAGTGCTATGTAGAGGAAGGATAATCCATTTCTTAGACTTTTCATTGTAACGTTCAGCAGCTTCAATAACAGTGGATATTTCATTTGTCCCACTTACAAAAATTAGTATATCACCCCTTTCTATGGCTGAAAAAAAAATGTAATGATTAATAAATATAAATAAGCTAAACTAAATTATTTACTGATAATTTTTATTTTAGAAGCAAAAATTTAATGACAGTAATTTATTGCTCAAGAGTACACAACTACACAGACACACAGTTATATGTGAGTGAATCAGCACACCCACTTTACCACAATATTTCAGAGTTCGATGAAATTTGTCACTTGAGTAGTAACTAAGTAGACAAGGTAGCCAACTTTAACAACACACTAACACTTTCTTTTAATTCAAATTCCAGGTCGTCTGTTTCATTTATTTAAGAAGTAGTCTATTAACTATTTAATTTAAATGATGGTATATTTTTATAATTTTCTCATAGCATTATTTATGTACTAGTAGCATTGTTTGCATACAGAATTATTTCACATAGTCAGAGATAATATGGCAAAACATTCATTTAAATTATGAATAAAAACAGAGAGTATATCTCCTTGTGAGACTCTCTGTTTAAAATTTCCATTGTGATTGCTATTTGTAATTTTATTTGTTTGCAAATATAAGCATTTTTAAATTTCTGAACATTTTTCCTAATTCCATTTTTTCTAAATTTCTCCATTAAAATTGTATGATTCACTACATTTGATATAATTTTGGTTAGTTTCATTATAGAATCAGTTGTTCACTTATTTTAGATAATAATGGTCGGAGAAAGAAATATCAGAAGTAATTATGTATGCAATTAGTGTTGTCTATGTTTGCTTATTTGCTGGGATAAAGATTATTTCATATGTTTAATAATTAAAAATTCTGAATCCCCCCTCCCATTTTTTTCTTTTTCCCCTGAGGGGTAGGAATAATGGTGAGTTTGATATTTTTAGGGTATAGCATAAACATCACTAAAATATCAAACTTTTAAGCAATAATAAAGTCAGAGCTTTACTTTTTTTTAATTAAAAAAAAATTAAGCTAAGAAGAGAAAAGATGGGGGTGTGCTCATTTGTTGTTGAAATTAAACATTATATGGGCTAACAGTTTTTCTTTAATCAAATATTTCCCAGAAATTCAGGCCCTACCAAAGCTGCATAAAAAATGTAAAAAAAATGATTAGAAAATATATTGAATAAAAATTTAAAAAAAGCTGACAAGAACAACTTATGCTATAGTAGGACCATTATATTTATATAGATATATAAAAAGCTAAATAAATAAAAAATGAATCAAATTAGATCTATCATATCCACCAGTTTAAGAAGTAACAACTGTTACAAATAAAATAATATTAAATATAACAACCAAAAAGAAAAGAAAAAAGTAAGAGAGATTACAGACATTCCGCTAATGCCGATCCATTTTATTTTTATAGTGTTTTGTGCATTTATGTTTAGTAAAACCTATCAAAATGGGATTAATGAAATTTTGAAAAATGAAGGAGTTTTACTGTTTGGTTTGTTTGATTAGTTTTTATCATAAGGCTGGAATGAGCACATATGGGATCATCACAAGTGGATCAGATAGTATCTTATCAACAAATCTTTTATCAGTAACAAGTGGTAGACTCCCCAAAACTCAAAAACGCAACCTGAAGATATGGTGGAAACACCTGCATGGATGAGTTGATGAGCTAATGACAGACGAGGTTTCTCTTGGTTTGTATGAAATTAACTGAATCCCTTCATTCTTTTATTATGAGACTAGTATTAAAGAACTTCTACTTGCACAATTTGTGGAAGCCTACAGACAGAGAAAGCCTAACCTTGGTACCTGGAAAGCCCCAGAATTTGATGTCAATCAGATCTATTTGTGTTCCCATAACAAGATATGGGATATAGATAATGAACCACAATAAATTGTTCAATTATGATGCCCGAATTATGATTCAAATCTGATTCATGTCTGCTTTCTATTGCCCAAAATAGGAAGTTGAAAACTCAGTTGTCACACTAAAAGAATGATGCTAGGCAGATGCCATACAGCTCAATAAAGAAACATGAGGACCAATATTTTCAAGACAATGAGGTTGAGTTCAGATAGAAAGGGTCTGGGACACAATATTACAGTGCAAACATTCGTTCCCTTAAGGAATGAAATGTTTAATGAAGCCAATAAGAATGAGCTAATGCTGGAAAATCAAGCTTGAGTAAAAGCTTTACATAGACACAGATAAGCAATAAAAATTCTTACAAATATTTGAGAAAGGAAGTGTTTGAAACAGAAAGCAGAAAAAAATATGTCGGGGGAGACAGAGACTCTCTATAGAGTCTATTTATAATAAAAATATAGTTAGGAAGCCATTGCTAGAAATAAGACTATATGTAGTAACAATTATGAGAGTGAAGAATATAAAATTTGGATAATTATAATCAAAAGAAAAAGAAACATAGAAAGTAAAATGTACATAAAGTGATAGTATACAAATTAATCTACAAATTAATTAGAATAAATTAACAACTTAATTAGTCTATAAATTATAAAATAAATGTTTACAAATTAATTATTATGGAGCAATTTGCAGCATTTTTAAATATACTTATATTTTCACACATGCATTTTTTCTCTTTACTTTTCAAGATTTTCACTTTAAAGTTATACACAATATACCTCATCAGTTTTTAATTATTTAATTATAATGCAGGTCAGAAATAAATAACTTCCAAATGAAGAAAAATGGAACTTTAGTTTTTACTTTAGCATCGAATGATCTAACCTCCATCATATACTCTAACTAGTCATCTTACATACTTAAGGTAAAATAAATAAGATTATTACCTACATGAATATTTATTATCAATAAGTTGCAAAATTCTTATATACGGTCCAGGATCAAGCCTATCAGCTTTTAATTCAGAAGGCATAATTGGCATATAATTCACTTTAATTGGATGCAATCTTCCAGGAATCTAAAAATCAAAATTATTAAATTAAGTTTTAATAATGTATTCTATTCTTCATTTATAGTAATTTTAGCTGAGCTCATTTTAAATTTTGTAATTTAAAATTTCAAGGATCTAAAAATTTCTTGAAGCAGCTAACTCATTAAAGCTAGCCTGGAGATGAAAAAGTTCAGATTTTTTGCTAACATTAAGTTCATTAAAACCTTGCATACACTGTTAGTTTAGTAATGGTGCATAAACTTTCAGTAGACTAGCTTTGATTGCATGGCAAAAATGTACACACAAAAAATAAAAAAGGAAGATATCATGGTGAGACTTTTAAAAATTTTAATAATCTTCACCGATCCTATATTAGAGATTGGAGATGCTGATCTTGGTGTAAAGTGTAATTGTATAACATTCTATAACATTTTTCATAGAAAGTAATACTTAATATTAGAAATATTTATGAATGTAATTTTGAGTGTAGGAACTCTCTTTTGAAACTAAATTCAGTATTTAAGCTATTCATTACAACCCCTTAAAGTTCTTATTTTTGACTGAAATCGGACAAGAGGGAGGGACGGTTTAAAGCAAAAGTAAAATTTGTAATTGTAATACCTTCGTTATTACTTGAGTTATGAAAAAAGTTAGAGAATATAATAAATAATAGGTGTAAAATGCAATTTCCTAAAAACTATGTTTTATTATATTTTTAAAAACGTTTATAGGAAGAAATTTATGAATGTAGCACAATGGGTGAGTGTTTCCCCCAATCTATCTTCCCAACTAGTCTTGAGCAAACTTTAATGGACATACCTTTTACACTCATTGTTCTCTATGGCTTTCTAATTAAATCCATAGAGAACAATGCGTTAGATTAAGCAACTCCTGTTTGATAGATTTAAAAAAAAATTCCTAACTGAATTTAAAAAATTACGATTACATGTTTTCAGTTCTATTTTGTAGAAGCTTTTTAACAACTGAAAATAATTTTTCAATATTGAAATAAGTAATGCTTATCTTACATATTTAATTATAATTAAAATAACTTAAAAACAAACAAATTATAAATAACAATTTCAGATACTTGGGACATTATTTTTAGCCCAGTTCTGATATCCTAGGTTTTGGCTGTTCTGTATTCAAAACAATATTATTTGGAATAGTAGAAAAGTATTTTACTTTTCTAGCCTATTTTAGGCTGTAAGTAAACGAAAAAAATTTTAGTTAATGATGTGATGGCTAACAAACTAAAAGTCCTATATTAATAACTCTGGCAGAAACAAAACCAGTGGGCTGGATTCTTACCATGTATTCCTCTTCCTATTATTATTTCCAAAGACCCTAACCAGAGTATGCTATTTCACAGCACCAGAACAGAAGCACGATGTTATTACTTTCTTCTAGAGAAAGGATAACTTTAGTAGTTAGTAGTGTGCCCCCTCCCGTACATTAGTGAGATCTATATGCCAGCAAGTGATAACAAATCTAAACCTCTACAAAAAATCGCAGATGCTCACAATCAAGAATCAATAAATAATAGTCAAGGAAAGAAAAGTTTGTAAAGAAATAATTTATACAGTCATACAAATAACAATAGTTTAACATGAAATAGAATATAAGAGATATCTTGGTAATATGATTTCCAATCTATTCCATCCATTAACATTGATGTCACGCCTTTAAAACTAAGACTAAAAGTCCAATTTGTAAAGATTAGTCACAAAACATTCCTTTACGTAAAGGGTTGGACATGAGATTTATTTAGTTACCTTTTGTAGGGCAATATATAAATCCCTTTATAAAGGGATTTCTTAAGCAATGTAGAATTCGAGGCTGTTCTCATGACAATTTCAATCCAACTTATAAAGCACTAAAACTGATAGCCAATAAAGTATGTGTGTATATGCCCAAATTATTAGTCATGTTATCTGCTAAACCATAATCCATATCATTTTGAAAGATAATATTAAATAAAACATGAGAGGAGAGAGTTAATATGATGTCTAACAACTTTTTCAGCTTTCGACCATCTTAAAATTAAAGTTATTCTTATTCAAGGCCTCTCATCTAAATTGCCTTGAATGTTATGAGCAACAAATTTATGGCCCTTACTTCTTCTTGGCTTTTATTACAATAAAGTTCAACTAGTATTGCCTGAACCTATCACAAATATATATATATATANGAGGAACCTGTTTTTCCCTCTGAGAACCTGTTGATGGAGCGTCAGGAAAATCAACTATGTAGTGCTACCAGAAAGATGGGCAGTGGTACATAAACATAATTTAAAAAAAAACTTAATTAATTAAAATATTTAATTGGATGTAATTAATGTAATCAGAAAATTGTGTGTAGATTTAATTTTAATTTTAATTAAGCTATTTTTTTTTATTGATTTTACTGATCCAAAAATAGAAAGGACATTTTCACAAGGGTATTTATATGAAATAAGTTTTTCCAATATTGTGGGCAATGGCTAGTGGAAATCAGTTTTCTTTATTCAACAATAAAAGAAATACATTCAAAGTAATGTAGCAAAATTGAAGCATTAAAATATTATAGGTCTTGCCTAAGCTCATCACTAGAGAAAAAAATTTCTTAAGTTTGGTTAGTTGTAATCTCCATCAAGCATAACTTGACATTTAACTAATTTTTACACAACCTTGCAACTCATCTGATTTCAAACATATTAATCTATTCATCACAATTTACAATGAAAAACCTAAATGCAGAATTTTGAATGGCCCATATTTTTAGCTTCTCCAATGCAGGATCAGTGAATATCTATTGAAATTTTTTAAAAGTTGTATCATGGTACCAATGCGAATATAGCTACAGAAGTTGGAGTTTATTTGAAAACTAATATTTTAAAATACAAGTAGCAAAAATAATTTCCTAAACTTAACAAATTTAGACTATGAACATTCAAATAAATATTTTATGATATGATTATAATTTAATTAATCTGAAAAATCTAAATGATAGTGTAGCTTAAATTGAATTAAATTTTTTTAGAAGACAACCTCCAATTACAGATAGTTTACCTGCCAACATTATCTGCTTAAACTTAAACCAGTTGACAAATATTGATTACCAAATCCTTCATGTAACACTTACATCTTTTTAGTATCATATAGATTGCTTTAAATAAAATCACCAGTTAAAGTTTTTACAAGTCAATTTTGGGGATGAGAAAATTTCTGAATGAGTTCATTGCTAAAATATTTTAAGGGGTAGAGAATTATGGGGAAAAAATTAGAAAAATGCATTATTATTCGTGAATTTATAGAAAAAATACATTAACATAGGAATCAAAAAATGTAATGTTTTAGGTTCTATAACACTTTTATGAAACATACATATAAAGTAACATAAAAAAGTAACTAAGAAGGCTGGGTAGGCCCTTCTATTTTGAAACTGAAAAGGCAAATGTGGTATTTGAGCTAATTTGAGCATGCTTACCATTAACTGAGTTTAAAATTTCTTAAATCAGTTAAAACAAGGGGGGAGCTTTATAAGTGAAATATTACAATGAATAATACTTAATATCTTTGTTATTATTAACATTATATAATACACATGTAATAAAATACAAATTTCTGGTATTTATGTCCTATATCATGTATTTGTACAAAAATAATAGGCTAAGGAAAAAATTGAAGAAGAGAGTTGAGAGCCAGCAACCCTCCTCTACCCCTGCTTATCTAGAGCCAGCCTTAGAGAAACCTATTTACTTTTTGATTTGTAAAATTAAACTGCACATTCATTTATTTATTTAACCTCCTTCTTTAACTAAACATGGGAAATCTGCTTTGAACATCTAGCTCCTGCAAGAAGAAATTTTTTATTTTTGTTTTACAGTGACTTTTATGATTATCATTATTTTATTTTGAAATCTCTTTAGTCATGGAAATGTGAACTTAGGGACAGGATGTCCTCTCTCGTCTTCATGAGAGACAGCCCTGAAGATGGCTTACAATGTAAGCCGAAACATTGGCAGATAATCTTTTTTTAAAAAATTCACTTTTTTAAATTTGTATTTTTTTTTTTAGGATAACACTCAGACAACTTAGAGTGCAATCTTTCCAGTTCTTTGAAGTTCAGTTCAGAATTCATAGGGCATCCATTAGGAACAAATTTGTGTTGAATAATACCTTCAAAATTCCAAAAAACACAAAGAATGGATTTTTTTTTTTTTTTAAATTGCCCCTTGCAGCAACCAGAAAAGCAGTTTGACCATGGTCTAGCCATTGCTTATATATATTTAGATTTTGACATCGTAATCATAAACCCACTTTGACAATCTTCCACTAAAATCTTATAACAGAAAGGCTTTTCAATACATTTTCTCATATTTCTAACCCCTTAGCTGATTGCTGAGAAGTACTTTTATGAGGGATCAATCTACTGTTCTTTTTCACCTTCCCCATGAAGAGTAAATGGCATCTAACAGTATCTTTTGACACACCACACTAGTTATTGTTAAGTATTAAATAGTATTAAAACATTTACAGTCCTTTGAAATCTTGAATTTGATAAAACAGTAAATTTTTTGTATGCACCTTCTTTATTTTACAGTATTTTCTTCAATTAAAAATTTTCTAAAGGTTTTAGCTTTTGATTAATCATAAAACCATGCTAAGCTACTATAAATCAGCAATATTTTTAGCAAAATATTAATTAAACATATACAAAATTTTTTTTTTTTAAATCCATGTTCTTTCAGACATGAAAAAAAAAAAAACTCTTTACTTATAAGATTCTCAGACAGTCTAACATCTTCCAAAGATAAATAATTAACTATTTTTTTGTTACAAATTTACACTATCATCACGTACTTTAATTTACATTAAGAAATATCAAGTAAAAGACAATTCAACAAAATAAGGAAATGTTTTATTAAATAAAATATAAAAATAACCTGGATTGTTAAGCAATCTTCTCCAAAATATGACTCAAACAGAGATATGTTGATAGTAGCGGACATGAGAACCAGTTTCAGTGAGGGCCTTTGCATCAATACACATTTTAGCACACCAAGAAGGAAATCTCCTTGAAGGTGACGCTCATGAATTTCATCTAAAAGTATCACTTCATAATCTGACAACAAACCATCCCCACTAACCTGTAAATAAAAAAAGTAATATGTTATAGTTATATATTAGAATGCTTGCAATTCAAAGAAAAGTTTACATTAAGAATTTTTGAAAAGAAGCTAGGAAATTATTTTTAAAAATTCAAAATAAATATTGGTTTAAGTTTTATTTCTTCAAATATCAACCTAAGAATTATTAATTTAAAAAAAATACAATTAAAAA
>KZ807006.1:396897-415980 GCA_000696205.2 Oncopeltus fasciatus
AACTCAAAAAAAAAAAAAAAAAATGTAAATTTTCATTTTACTTGAATTGAAAAACAGGCAAGCTTTCTTGCATGTCTTTTATCTTCTTTGCTTTGGCAGTATTTTCCTTCTGCTTAAAATCAAGATAGCTAAGTAAGATAGTTTGAAAGTCCAAAAGCTTCTCTTTTGTAATACCATAAGCTTCCTTCCTAATAGATTTTTGAAGATGATCAATAAAATATTTTTGAATATAATTTATAAGATTAACTGAAGATGAGATAGCAAGCAGCAGTTAAGTAGCTGGAGTTTTACACAATTTATCTTAGGAAATACAACTTTGAAATAGTATTATATTGAATGATACAGAAAATATAATATATGAAACAATATTCAATAATATATAAAACAATAAGCTGCGATTCATTGAATTTGATATCAGTTGATCAGGTGACAATTATTGAAAGATGCAGAGATAAGAGGTGAATAGATGTCTTTGGATGAGATCTTGGATACACTATTTTATGAATACAGAGCTAGAAAAACCATACTTACCAATTCTGTCAAACCCACTATCTAAAAGGTACTGAGGAACTTGAGTAGATTTACCACAACCTGTATCACCAGCTATAATTGTCACTCTATTTTTCTTGATTGACTCAATAATTTCACCCCTAAAAGTGAAAAAAAAAAAAAATATATATAATAAGCTTATTAGTTTTACTATCATTTATTTTTCAATGTGCTACGTCAATAATGATACTGGAAGTACTGAATAATAGTTAACTAACAATGAAAAAACTTCATGCAAGTATGTATATATTATGTATGTTTGTATACATGCATATAAGTATTATATATGCATGCATAAACGTGCATATTTAGGTGTGCGTGTGCATGTGTGTGTAATGATAATTCATAATAAAGTAATCAAATGAGCTTCAATATTATTCTATATTCTTCCATGAATTTCATAATTCATTGATCTTGAACTGCTGTTAATGAAAGAACAAGAGAATAAAATAGGACAGAAGATAGAGCTAAAAGATAAGTAAAAGTACAATATTTCATGTTAATACATAAAAATTTTAATTTCAGTAAAAATAAATCTACTACTTGAAGAAATGATAAATTTGTCACACAAGAGCTCCATAAAATATGCAAATCTCCCGTTTTTCATTAAAGATAAAAAAAAAAAAAAATTGATGACTTATTTGTTCTTACAACATAGAGTAATTTGTGTTAAAGAAGAAATTACTAGGTTGGATCTAGAATATTTGGTAGAGAAGAATAAGGAAAGCAAACTTAATCATTACCTCATCATCACCAGTACATAAATATCAACCTTAATAAGTATGTTTCATAGTACTGAACTTAATGGCTATAAATTTGGGCTTCCTCAAACACAAGAGATTGCAAAATGCAATCCTACATAAAACAGTTTTTGGACCACACGCTCCTTATATATATATTTAAGGTTTAAAGTTTTAATATAAGTTGAATTGAAATATAATTATAAATGTAGAAAAATACTTTCCTTAAACCTGTTACTAATTTGCATATATATGAAACTTGAAAATTAAACTGGCTATAACATTGAATAACATTTTTTTGAAACTGGTTTGACTTTCTTTCAAAACCTAATCTCCTAATTTTCAGGCGATTCACTTAAAGGCCCATACATATTTCTCAGTAAGAAATCAATTCCTCTATAATTTGAGTATTATTTAATTTAAATACTCCTTCAATGCTTATGGGCTTTACTGGAATTTTGTAGATTGTTACATTCTTTGAGCAATGAAGAAAAAAATGTGTACAATTCAATTGATTTAAGCAGATTTCTCATAAAGAAACCAAACCTACTAACAGTGACCCAGCCCACATTGTTATCTTAGATAGCTAGCATCCATCTAATAATTAAAAGACTTAAAATTCTGTGCCTTTCATTTTTCTATCAAACATACAAGATCAAATGAATTTATACGACTTTACTATGCATTTTCATGTCTTTTCCTTTAAATGCTGTTTTTTAGGTTCTGGGTAGAGCTTGAGTCATATGTGAAAATTATTTCTAGGCTTAATCTCAAATTTATTACAAACTGTTTCAAAAGGTCCCTCAATTAATTTTGATTCTAAGATTTTTAGGTGTCTCATTGACTCAATATTCATGCAATTTCAGCCTTCATTTTTCTTAATAAGCAGCTTTTCTCCAAAGAAAATGTCCAATAAACCAGATATACTTAATTATCCCATTAAAAAAAAAAAAAAAGTTTGCCTCCTGAAAATATCTGCGATTCATGCTTCCCATGGTTTTAGTAATACAAATTCTGTTATTGGTTAAACTAATAATCAATGATAATAGTGATTTCATGTTTGCATAATGATTTCCAGTTAATCTACTTTCTTCTGTTAAATTCAATAATTTTTCCTTGATCTAAGTATATTTTTGTTTTAGTAAAACAAGACAAATATTATCGAGTTATTTACTTTCAATTGATTTTTCAGGTGTCTATAGTGTCCGTTATAGTTATCTAAATTAAAAGGTGAAGTATAATCCTTAGAAAATTAAAATTATTTTAAAATGAGAGTTTTTGACCATAGAGATTATTAGTAGAAGTTCTATTTGTTAGGAGTTCGGTCGAACCCCTCACATAAAACATCTACTAAAATTATTTTACTATGATAAGCAGTACTTTCTAACCTGTTAGAACTTCCTTTATGTAAAAATAAATAGACACTTGCAGTTCAGTTGACTGTATTGAAACTAGAGTAGATTTTTGATATCCATATTCACAAGCAAAATGTACTTCACAACAATACACTATACTATAATGCCACTTAACCCATTAGTTAATTTACTGAAACTCAGCAACTATAACAAATGATCGATTACTGATAATTCTACTAAACAACACCAATTACAATATCAAAATGACCAAGTTAATCTCAGAGCAACTGATAATTATTATTCTTGAGAAAGACGGCACCAATTTCAAATAAAAGAATAAATAAAATAAGCAAAAAAAAAAAAAAAAATGTAAATTTTCATTTTACTTGAATTGAAAAACAGGCAAGCTTTCTTGCATGTCTTTTATCTTCTTTGCTTTGGCAGTATTTTCCTTCTGCTTAAAATCAAGATAGCTAAGTAAGATAGTTTGAAAGTCCAAAAGCTTCTCTTTTGTAATACCATAAGCTTCCTTCCTAATAGATTTTTGAAGATGATCCTTTTCATTATCACTAAGTATCAAACTGGCCAACAAAAGCTCATTTATTTTTCTTTTATCTATAAAAAAAAAAAAATAAATCAAATAAAATTTGCTTATTAAAAAAAAAAGTTAATAGAACATGCACTATAGAGGAAAGATTGGTCCACCCTTCTCTCTGTTTTACAGTTATGCATCCATCAGGACAACATGTATAATTATAAAACTATAGAGTTCCATCAATATATTTAGGTCAATTTTTTTTTATAAATAAAAAAGTATTTTTGTGACTTAAATAAACCTATTTATTCAATTTTTTTTAAACTGTTCTTAGTTCAGTCTACTACACAACATTAATTACACAAAATTAAAAATTAGGAGAGGAGGTTTACTTGAACCCTAAACTCTTATTAAAATAAATGGAGCTAAGTCTCAACAGCTCCAGCTATATATTTATGGCTTTAATCAATATCTTTTCACTCTTTTGAGTCAAAAACATACAATAATTGCACTATGTTTTTGTGGCTAATAGTTCATTTAAATTATTGAGTGGAAGTGAACTGAAATTCAACATATGATTAAAAACATTTTCAATGCTCCATTGGCCATAATATTTATACTCAAAGAATACCACTACATGATATTTGAAACATATTCAATGTTTTCATTATTGAAAAAATCCAAACAATAGATGCGGGGTATAAATAGTGTGGAAAGTTCAAATAAAAATATCAATTAACTTTGATGTTGAGGAATTCTCTAAGTTAATATAGTTTCGGTGTCACTTTTTTTTCATATTCCCAGAATTCACTCTAAGAGATACTTTGGAACCCAGATGAAGGGCAACTAGCAAAGTCGGTGAGACCTACTTAACAGAAAATAATCTTAATTATTATAAGCTTAGTTCAAGTAATTAATGATTAAAGCTTTCATTTGCCTCTGTAATTGTAAAGCTTTCATTTGTAAGCAATTGAATTCTACAGAAGGGCCTTTCTAGATGTAAGCTTTTGTAAAAGTCTGACATCCTGGTCTTCTCTAAAAGCTCCCTAACCTTGGCTTCTTACCTTATCCTTAGACCCTACCTCTCTCTAAGATATTTCCATAATCAATTCCACTCTGTTATACCTTTTTTGCAGTTGCATATCAAGGTAGTATTCTTGGCTCCTAATTTTTTTTTAAATAAATCTTTATTTATTACATTCTGTTACTTAACATCTTGTAATTTGATGACGGATACAATAAATAAATTTAAAAAAAAATATACACATATTAAAAAAAAGAAATAAAAAAAAAAATAAATAAAATCAACAATAAAACAAATAAATGGTCATCACTGTGAGGGAGATTTGTGAGGGGGCCCATCATTGTGAGGGGGCCCATCGATCCCACTCCCAATAAGTTTAGGCATTAAGGCCCAGGAGGTCGCGAGGCAATTTCCGGGAAGGATTGGAGTCTGACGACAGGGATTGGGCATATGGATTGGCATGAAATTGGAGTTTACTTATGGAAGAGCTTGAAGCGGGTGGAGATAAGGTCTTTGACAAAAGGAATATTAAAGTCTTGATGAAGGGTAGAGTTGGACACATAATAATTGCGTTAGCAATTATTCTGAGAATTTTGGACTGAAAGAATTGTATTCGCTGGATATTGAAAGGCTTAGCGGCACCCCACAGTTCTGCAGCATAGGTTCAGATTGGTCATATTATGGTCTTGTAGATGGTCAGTTTATTTTCTAATGTGAGGTGTGAGCGCCTATTTATAAGGCTGTATAAGAGTCCGTGGCATCTGTTGAGTTATTGTCGCTTGATTTTAGTATGTTCATTCCAGTTGAGTCGTGAGTCAAGGTGGAACCCTAGGTAACGGACTGAATCAGAGAGAGGTATAGGGATGTTATTGTATGTAACATTACCAGGAGAATATTTTCTTAGTTGAAAATTTACCTGTACGCATTTGGACTCATTTATTTTAATTCTCCCTTTACTGCACCACTGCTGAATAGCAGCAAGGTGGTTTTGTAAAATGTTAGAAGCGGTTTTGGAATCAGGATGGGAGGAGAGGATTGCTTTGTCATCTGCAAAGAGGGCTAAACAAGTATTAGGATGAGTAGGGATGTCTGCAGTATAAAGGATAAAAAGGATGGGTCCAAGCACTCTGCCTTGTGGAACACCCGCTTTCACAGGGTAGTGTTCGGAGTAATCTGATCCTTGCCGGACCTTAAAGAAATGGTTAGAAAGATAAGATAAGTACCATCTATCTAATCCTCAAGATAGATGGTACTTGGAAATATGGACTTCAGCTTATATAATAAACCAGTATGCCATACTCGGTCAAATGCTTGAGTGACATCTAAGAATGCACCAGGACAAAATTCTTTTCGCTCGAGGGAAGAGGAAATAAAGTCTACAATACAAAACACCTGTTGGACAGTAGAATGATGGGATCGGAAGCCGAACTGATGATTAGGAAGAATATTTAAGGAAGTTACTTTAGGTATTATTCATTTTAAAAGAACTTTCTCAAATACCTTGGAAAGTAAAGGAAGAAGGCTAATTGGTCGATAGGATAATGTGTTAGGGTTAATGGGTTTGGGAAATAGGATTATTTCAGAAAATTTCCAGAGAAGTGGAAAATTGGTGGTTCGAAGGACACAATTATAGAGGTAAGTGAGGAAAACAATTGCTCTTAGGGCTAGATTTCGAAGTATTAGCCCGGTGATAAGGTCATAGCCGGGTGCTTTGAGCTTAGGCAGATGGTTAATAATGTACTTGACCTCAGAAGGTGTCACTGCCTTAATCCGTAAGGACATTAGTAATGATATATCCAGTGATTCATCAACCTCCCTGTTATTGGACAAGTTATCGGGATCTGGATGAGGAGTGAATGTTTGCTTTAGATGCTGGGCAAACATTTGGGCCTTGTCTTTGTCGGAAGAGGCCTAGGAACCACATAGTTTTCCTTTACGAGACGAGATAGCTGGTTGAACTCCCTACGATCTGAGAGATGTCTGTACCTCTGGAAAAGGGCTCGAGCTTGACGCTTAGCTTGTATGAGGTTTTTAATGTAATCAGGGAGGGGTTCAGCTGAATTTACAGAGTAGCCTTCCAAAGACATTGTTGAATCTTTATAGTAAAGAACTGGACACCATTATCCAGCTCTTCAGAGGTTTTTAAGGAGATTCCGAGGTCAAGTGACTCTTCTAGGAGAGTTCTAAAAAGTGGCCAGTCAATGGGACCACTTATTAAGGTTGGTGGCAATTGTCTAGGGATAGGTGTGAGAGACAGTGTAATGAGGACAGGGTTGTGGTCAGAGGAAAGTTCATTTAATGTGTTTACAGAGTGACGGCAGGTAATAAGGTAATTTGAGGTAGGTAATAAGATTTTTACATATGAAAAATCTAGGATATCAGGAAGACGGTTTACATCGGTGGGCCAATAGGTGGGAAAGGACGGACTTAGAGTGGAGAGATTGTAAGAGGAGATAGCATTATACAGAGCACAGCCACGGGAGTTGGTCGTTCTTGTGCCCCACTGCAGAAGTTTTGCATTATAATCTCTGCCAGAGAGGAAATGGGAACCTAAGGATTTAAAATGCTCTTGGAAGTGGCCTGAGGTGATAGATTTGTTAGGAGGGCAATATACTGCAGAAAAGGTAATTTGGGAAGTGGAAGTATTGATGGACACTGAAGTGGATTGGAGCGAGTCTGTAGGAGTGGAAGGTATTAAATGATGAGTAAGGGAAATGTGAATGAGGAGCGCAGTTCCACCATGAGCTCGTCCATCTGGGTGATCAGTTCAGTAAGTTGTATATCCTGGTATGTTGAGTTTTTAATTTTTTGTTAGTCGTGTTTCAGTAAGTAAGAGTACGTCTATACATTTGTCTTCTAGTGTTAGTTTGAGTTTGAATGCCGTTAGCATTCCAGAGGAGGACAGAAAAAGATCTTTCTTTCATTTACTGCCAGAGGAGGAAGTCATATTAGAGACTACCATAGACAATAGGTTTAGGAGAGGAGTGATGAGGGCGCTAAATTCCGAGAAAAAGGAGTGGAGCATTGAGGAAGAGGTTCTTCTTGTCTGGGCTGGTAAGTCACCTTTGCATAAGAATAATCTGAGTCCACTTTTCAGGTTAAGGATGGTGGGGGTCTTCGAGCTACAGGTGCTGAGTTCTGCTGTCTGGCTGGCTGGATCCATGCTTCAAATCTTTGTAGACCTGACAGCCTTTATAATTGGCAGGATGTTTTTTCTGGCAAAGGGCGCAGACAGCAGGTGTACTGCGAGACTTCTGACAGTCCCCTGTGAGATGTGTCCCTTCACATTTGACACATTGGGCACCATACTCACAGTATATTTTAGTGTGACTGTATTCCTGGCATTTGTGGCACTGAACTATGTCTCTTCTAGGGAGGGGCTTCTCCATTCGTATTCTGCAATGGAAAAGTGAGGTAATATTTTAAATCTCGTCTATATTGCTTATGGGCTCGAGATCCACAAAACAACGGAGTCTTTTTATGACTGTCATTACCAGGCCTGCTTGTTGTTATGTTAATGGCATTTCTGACCTGGAAGCCAAGTTCAGTGAGCTCCTCTTTGATATAATCAGGAGAGGTTGAGGGGTGGAAGTGATGGATGACGACCCTGACTGCACGGTCTTCTTTTTGTTGGTAAGTGTGATGCTGGGCGTTTGTCTCTTTCAGATAGCTCACTATACCTCTATAGGTGTCTGGGCTATCTGGCATTATTCTAGTGTCATGCTGACAGATGACACAAGTGTATCTCCCGCGGCCGACTAGCTCATCGAGTTGAATGCACATTAGGCAAAAATTTTGTATGTTTCTGACAAAAATGGATGGTGGTCGAGTTATACGTTGGGTGGTAGTTTCCATCTCCTCCCCAGTAGTGTTTTGAAGAGGCTGAAAAGGATTGACAGTTGTGAAAGGTGATAGGTTTATATTCCTATCAGTCACTTTGTTGGCAGGGGGTGTGTTGGTCACTCCTTGAGAGGTGCTGGGTCGTGGTTGTAATTGGTCTCTCTTCAAGGGAGAGCTAATGGCAGAATGCCGCCTCTTATCTTTAGGAGGCACCACGACTCTTGCCTTTTCGCCCTTCACTAGCAATCATCTGATGATAATGATTGCCTCCCATAATACATTAATTTAATTATGAATGAAAAATAAAAAGTAGAGTGGCCGAGTCTCGAACCTGTATTGCTGAGATACGAGTCTCGCACAGAGCCTCCTTCCCAGCAGGCTGAGTGATAAGGGAGGCTATGAGAGCCTTGCGCGGTGAGGTGGTGGCCGGACAGGTCTTCCTCAGTGCCCCTTAATAGCCACAAAAATCGTTCAATTTACTCACGGTTTTGAGGTGATCCACATGACGCTTCGAGTTGAAATTGCACTCACATGTCACTGACACTTCACTGAAAATGTATGTAGAGTTTGAGATCTCAGTTCTTCCTACAACTCGTATGGAATACGAGATTTTAACTGTCAATGAACTTGTCAAAAACCATTTTTCCAAATTCTCCTTCAATCTACTTCCCCATCCAAACCCACACTTTCCATAACTCATCCCTCCTTGCTGCCTTAAAAGGCAGCAACCAATAGACATCTTATTAGATGTTCTTAAAATCACTTGATAGTGCTGCAATTTTTTTCTTTCTTTTACAAATATTCTTTACACAAAAATTTTATTATTCCTTATTTCTTAACATATTGGGAATATTGTAAATAGTGTCTTGTGCAATTAAATAATTTCGGAGGCTAGGAAGTGGCTAGCTCCTCCTCTCATGCCTAAAACCAGTTATTATACTTGTGTGAATCAATTTACATATTGCACATGTACATTTTATAAATGAAATAATGGTTGAAAAAAGCATTCCATGCTCTAAAAATATAAATATTTACTAGAACGTTTCAGACAAACAGACAGCCAACATTCCTCTTCACAGATTTTTAGTGTTCAATATTTCATTTTGGATGAATGAAATATTTATAAATGATCAATATATAATTATATAGCAATCACTAAAATCTTGTCCATTTAAGATATGATAAATTAATTTAAAATTGAAAAAGGTCTGCAAGCTCGGAAATTAAATATTAGGGAAATTTAGAATTCATGCGTTATACATGTATGTAAATTTAATATGTATTTTGGTAGCCTATAGATAACTGGCGGGTTAGATTCAAAATTGAAAGGTTGGAATTGGGAATAAATGAATAATATAGAGAAAAAAAATTAATAATAACTGTGAAGAATAAAATATAGAAAGTAAACTTTTTTGAAAAGTGGAACCTCAAGCGCACATATATATTATTTTAGGAGGTGAGAAAAAACTAAAACTGTTGAAATAGGTCACTAACAAAAATCACAGTAACAGAATAGGAATGTCTTTACTGTTCTTAATAAGAATGCTTTTTCCCCATATTTCATTTGTACAAAATTCTACAGAGCAATATGCTCAACAATTAGAAAACAATAAATATTTGAAATAAACATATTCTATAACTTAAGGTTACTAAATGACTTTACGGTTCCTCCAGAATAAAGAAGACTCCTTTAACTGAAACCCAGAAATATTACTAAAAGAGTTTTCCTCAATACAAAAATGGATTGAAATTTATTTTTTTGAGGAATACAGGCAAAATATTTTGTTACAAATTAAAAAATCCTATATTACAGAAAATGATTCAATAAAAATGCTACTTTTTCTCTAATCTTAACTTCAAAGGGTCTAATCTAAAAGATAAGAACCCAATTAAATTATGATTAGAATAGAAAAGTATTTTTATAGAAGCTTTTGGTCAAATTATTACAATAGACTTAATTTGATAACTTTTATTCATTTGACATACAAAAGATGGTGGAGAAAGAAAAAAAAAATAAGAGAAAAAAAATTATAATTTATTTTTTCAAATCCATGAGTCAAATTTAAACATTAACAGATTACAAAAAGAGTGTTTGTTGACCGTAGATATTATTCTAAGATGATTTTAGTTGGGGTTCGGTCGAGGTAGATCCAAAAAAACACAAATTAAAAAATGTATTTTTTTAATGAAGGATTATCTGCCAACGTTTCGGCTTACATTGTAAGCCGAAATTGTTCAGGGCTATCATGAAGATGAGAGAGGACGTCCTGTCCCTAAGTTCACATTTCCATGACTGGAAATTCCATTAGTCATGGAAATGTGAACTTAGGGACAGGACGTCCTCTCTCATCTTCATGATAGCCCTGAAGATGGCTTACAATGTAAGCTGAAACGTTGGCAGATAATCCTTCATTAAAAAAATACATTTTTTAATTTGTGTTTTTTTTGGATCTACCTCGACCGAACCCCAACTAAAATCATCTTAGGATAAAAGATTACTAATTATTTGCTAAAGTAAATTTTAAATTATTAATAATTTAACCTCTTTAAAATTAATTGGGCCAGGCTAATATGAAATTAGGAGCAATGTAGCAGAGATGAAACTTGAATCCTAAATTTAATAAAAATTAATTAAACCATTAAGCAATTAAAGAAAATCAGCATACTTATTTTTGTAATAGTACTTTCGGAATTTGATTTTAAAAAGCATGTAAAAATATTTTTTCTTAATTTTTCTGATTGAATGCAATAAGATCGGGTGACTTATTTAAAATGAAAATAAACTAAATGTTTACATTCTTTTGTGATAAATGGTGGACTTAGTATACCTGAGAGTAGGTAGAAGGAATATTTAGTCTTAGCTTAGCTTTCATTTGTAGGTTACAGAGTTCAACTCTGTAAACATATATCTAAAAATTAATTATAGAAGCCATATTATAAATTAATGTAAATCTATAGCACAATTCTAGGTCCTCTATTTTAAAAAAAACTGATTTAAAAAATAAATAACTACGTAAATTTGTGAGCCAAACAACAGTGGAGAAATTTTAATTCATTTTGTGGCAATGATGTAGCCCATGCTTTGACTTCTTTATTTCTTATTTTATTCAGGATTCCAGTGATCTGCCTTCCCACCAGAAAATTTATTTTCATGGAGGGATGTTCCCATCTAAATTTTTGTACTCAAAAAATCAGCATGCTACATAAATATAAAAACAGGAATCTACGAAGTTCAAATACATTAGAGTGTTGAGCAAAGGTTAGATTATAGGTATCCTACTTGCAAATAATTACCCTAGTTTGAAATTATTTTGATCACAATTGAGACTATATTTAGTTTTTCTACAGCTTGAAATTTGATATAAATCAAATAAATTAACAAAAGGCCTATTACCAAAAGGCTTCTTTTTAGATTTTGCCTTCATTTGAACACCCTCAAATTTCTTCACAAACAACCAAAAGTCTTCCCGATCTTTAACGAAATCTCTCAATTTAAATATTTTACTTAGTTCATATCTAAAAGAATAAAATGTCTCAATTTTTTCACTTGAAGTAGAAGGTCCATTTATTTCCTCCATTTAATTCAAACAAGTTAAAACACAAATTACAATAATTCAGAAATATATACAAAAATAAATACATCAAAAGTGTCTATATATAGGTTATTATATGTTAAGGATACTATCCCAAACCAAATAGTTAGATTTTAACAGTAGTTAGGGGTAGAACTCAAATGTTGACGTCATAAAGTGTTAAGTGAAAGCCAGTCTTAAGTCACCAAATACTTCGGCGGATTATCAGGATGGGTAATACTGGACAGAGTTTGGGCTAAAGTATTGGGATGCATGGAAAGGCCAGAGTGGAATTTATTAAAACGAGTTGTAATGATGTCTTTAACTAAAGGGATTTTAAGGTCATTGTGGAGTAAGGAGTTTGTGACGTAATAGGGTGCATAAACTATGATACTTAGGATTTTGGATTGAAATGACTGTATTCTTCGGGTGTTGGATGATTTACCAGTTCCCCACAGTTCGACTCCATACGTCCAGATAGGTCTCGGTAACGTCTTATTATTGGTAAGTTTGTTGGTCACAGTTAAAGTTGACTTGCGGCTTAGTAGCTTGTAAAGTTGTCTAAGCCTCCTATTTAGTTCCTGTCTTTTGATTTTTGTATGCGTGTTCCATGTTAGACGGGAGTTAAGATGAAAGCCTAGATACCTGACGCAATCGGAAGTTGGGATAGGGATGTCATTAAAGTAAATTCTGCCAGGTTGTTTCTTCCTTAGTGTGAACGTAACATGACAGCATTTGCCTTCATTGACCTTAATGTGCCAGCTCTGGCACCAACGCTGTATGCCCATCAGAGGCCGTTGGAAATTTTGCCTGGCAGTAAGTGAGTCAGAATCGGTAGAAAGGATTGCTTGGTCATCTGCAAAGTTTGGTGTGATAGGATGTGACGGGATATCGGCAGTGTACAGTATGTAAAGGATAGGGCCGAGCACATTACCTTGTGGAACTCCCGCCTCCACTTGGTAATAGTCGGAGTAATCTAATCCTTGTCGGACCCTGAAGAATCGATCGGTTAGGTGGGAGCGAAGAATAAGGTAAAGGGTGCTTGGGATGATGGATTTTAATTTGAACAGTAGTCCGTGATGCCACACCCTGTCAAATGCTTATGACACATCGAGGAAGGCACCAACGCAGTACTGCTTGTTCTCGAAAGATGAAGATATGCAATCTACAACACGAAACACCTATTGGATCGTGGAGTGTTTGACTCGGAAACCAAGAAGAATCTTCTCAAAGACCTTTGAAAAAAGAGGAAGCAGGCTTATTGGGCGATAGGAAGAAGGATTACTTGGGGGTTTGCCAGGCTTTGGGAAGAGGATTACAGTAGATAATTTCCACAGGAGAGGAAAGTGTGTGGTTCGGAGACTGGTGTTGTAGAGGTAGGTGAGGAAAGTTACAACCTTTTGGGGTAAGTGGTTTAGGATTTTGGCTGTAATAAGATCATACCCTGGAGACTTGCATTTAGGCAAGCGGGAAAGGATACATTTGACCTCAGAGGGGGGGACCGCTTTAGGAGGTGGAGACATAGGAAGAGAGGAATCAAGGAATTCTTCTACCTCCGTGCTCTTAGAATGGTTTTCTGAGTCAGGGTGAGAAGTGAAGGTTTGCTTAAGGTGAAGGCCAAAGACCTCAGTCTGCATCGGACGCTGCCCAGGTGCAATCATCCCGTTGCAGAGGAGAGGTGGGGGAGTGGTATTTGAGGATGTTTCTGGTGGATGGATTTGTCTTCTGTTGTGAGTGACGAGAGATGATTGTTGAATTCTTTGTTGTGATGAGATCTGAGTTCCCGTGTCACTAAACGGCTCAGTTTGTTATATGCTTGGTGGTCGAATGGGTGTCGTGTTCTCTGCCATGTGGTTCTGGCCCGTCTTTTGGATAGCATAAGAGTCTGTATATGCATGGGAAGAGGTTTGGTGTTTAAAGGTTTGGGATTAAGAGGTTTTTCAGGGGTAGGTTTGGATGCTATCTAGCACGACTGTTGAAAAGCAGAGGTGAAGGATTGTACAGCATCGTCAAGGTCTTGCGGGGATTTTAAGGAAACTCTGAGGTCTATGGTGTCTTCAAGGAAGAATTTAAACCTATCTCAATCAACTTGGCCATTAACCAGTGCCGGTGGATTCAGTTTTGGGATGGGTTGTAGTGACATGGTCAGGAGTATGGGACTGTGGTCAGAAGAAAGGTCTTTGAGTGTGCTGGTAAAGGATTGGAGGAATGTTGGCTTTTACAGACCAAAATGTCAATGAGATCTGGTACTCGATTGCCATCTGCAGGCCAGTAAGTGGGAGTATTCGGAGAGAGGGTGGTGAGAAGCCTGGAGGAAAGGGAAGTGTTCAGGGTACGACCACGGGAGTTAGTCGTCCTGGAGCCCAATTGTAGATGTTTCGCATTGTAGTCGCTGCCAGCGAGGAAATTGGAGCCCAGTGAATCAAAAAATTGACTGAACTGAGCAGAAGTTATAGGTTTTTTTGGGGGGACAGTATATTTATACTTATATATTTGCAAAATTTTCATTACAACAAGTAACTAGTTCTCCTGACTCAATATTTAATTTTTCAATGCTGACGTAAAAAAAAACTAGTTATTATACAGAAATTTAGACTTTAAAAAATAAAAATTTAAATTGTAAACACTGAGGCTTAATTACTTTGGACAAAGTGATGACCCGAAGGAAGCTACTAAATATCTAAATATAAAAAGGTCCATCACTGTTACCAAGTTTCTAAAGCAACCTATCCTATTACGGTGAAAAATGCCTAAAACATAGGCCTTGCTCGGTTGTACTGAGTCTTTTCCCACGGTGGCCAAGAAATTTTAATTATTTCAGACACCATCTCTCTACTGAATTTGAACAGATTTAACAATCATCATTAATAATTAAAATAATAAATAAATGATCCTGTTTACTAAAGTAAATAAAACCAGACATAAATAATATCTCTTCAACTGATAGAAATAACAATTCATGAACAGAAATTTCTACATAAAAATATTAATCAACCCGGTCAAAATCTACTAAACAACAAAAAATTGGGAGTAGGTCCAAAGACTCAAATAATAAGTAAATCACAAATCATGGAAGTAGATATTATAGGTGTTAAAATAGGAAGACTTCAAATTTCATAAAACTCCGTAAATAATTAGCCTTCAAGAGGCTCACTTAAAAATATTACGTATATTTAATCTTAAAAAAATTCAAAATTTTAAGTAATTATATCAGTCGTGGAAAGATAACTTAAGATATATGTATTTTAATACTCCTTAACAATACCACTTCATGTTCAGCTATGCCCTTTCAAGCTAACATTGAGGGCGCCAGTATAGGCGTACATGGGGAGTTTTCCTAATATTTCTTTACCCAATATATCAACTCACTCTTCAACCCTCCACAGCTTGGTAATTTGTATAAATGTATACATTTTAATTTTTCAAAAACTCGGCTATTATAAAGGCGTGAGAAAGAGTGTAGTTAATACACAACTTGATACAAGAGCTCATGATATAACAGCTAATCACTTCAATATATTTATTTATCAAGGTATTTTTGCCTCTAGAATCCGCAATTTTCAAAATGAAACCAAATTTAGTATTTGAGCTTATTTTTGGTAACCGTTGAATAAGTTCCTTAATGACGAGTATTGATTAAGTAGATGGGAGATTTAAAGGAAAACCAAATCTTAATATCTGCATCATTATTAGTTTTGCGAAAAAATTACTTAAAATAATTGATGTAAATGTATTGTTATAACAAAATAGGGTGATCTATTTACATTATATACTGGAGGCGATGAGGGCTCTTTCGAGTAAGATAAGTGGGATAAAGAGGGGAGTTACTATTGAGCTAAGAGAGTTAAAGAGTAAAAGACTCTTAATAAAAACGCTGATGTAGGTTTTAAAAACGCCAAACTTCTCAAAGGCATGTTGAAGTGTATGTACAACATTATGATGTGTTATATGTAAATGTTATATATATATATAGTAATCAAGAACAGGTGGGATAGAGATTGCAGTGNATATACATATACATACACAATATAGTTACAATAAATGCTATGTACAAAGGTGAGGGTGAGGTCACTTTTCTGCAGGAACATGCTGCTCTACTCCAATTATAGGCTTCTGGTATCCCCCAGCAAAGTCAAGCCTGTACTGACCTGAGAACACAAATAAATCACAAATTATTTCTTTGAAAAAATTATTTTTAAAATAGTCTTTTAGTCTCAATATGCAAATATATATAAGCAAAAGATGCTTACATATAACACAAAATAGCTCTTAACTGAACTTCAAATTTTTTTTTTCCATTAAAGATGGGCATAATTGAGAGTAAATGTGACTTTGATCTTAAAAGCCAGAGACAGCAATTAGTGTAAAAGGAGAGACCCCTAAAGTTTTCTCTGGGAAATAAGGAAGTGGTGGGGGATGCACAATCTCCACAGTTACATTCTATAATATTAACTTTAAGCATATTTTTTTAACGAATAAAAAGCATAAATGTCAAAAACTTTAATTTTACACTTAGCATGTTTAATGAACTTTTTTGTAACACTAACTATAACCAAAATATTAACACTTATAAATTTTAACTTTTCCTTAACCCCTTCCCTGCCTTATTTCAGCCAAAAATAACTTATTCAACAGTTTAGAATAGAAGGCCTAAATAAAAAAAAATTTTTTCTGTATTTTAAAAATAAGGAAACACATCCAATTTTTTTCTTTACTTCCGTATTAGAAAATAAGCTGAGAGAGCTAGTGGAGGATGACTTGGAAGAGGAAAAAGCTGCTTTCAGGGCTCAACTCCAGACCCAGGACCATATCTTCTCTCTCAGAACAATAATAGATAAGTCATGGGAACGGGGAAAGAGTATTTTCTTGGCATTTATAGACCTAAAAGCTGCCTTTGATTCGGTCCCTAGTCAAGAACTGTGGAGTGCTCTTTCAGAGAACCATATCCCGCAAGGATTGATAGAAGCTATCAAGTCGACCTATCATGATTCCAAAGGGACAGTAAGGATTAACGGAAAAGAGTCTGATACGTTTGGAATTGAGAAGGGTGTAAAGTAGGGAGACAGTTTGAGTCCCCTCCTATTCATTATATACATGAATGAAATTTTAAAGATGTGCAAATGTAGGACAGCCGGTATTACCATTTGAAATTGGAATATGAGGGCAATCCTTGCCCAAGTAATGGTATTCGCGGATGACATTGTCCTTATAGCTGAAACTAAGGAGAGCCTACAGCAAACTTTAATTGAATGGGAAGCCGAGCTAGAAAGGAAAGGAATGACTATTAATGCCGGAATATAAAGAAGGCACATTGGCCGGGAACAGGAATACGTTGAGGTGCGCTGCAAAGGTGAAATAATTGAAATGGTGGACGACTACACTTGCCCCGGAACAGTGATATGCAGGAATGGAAAGGTAGATCAGGAGATATCCAATAGGATAAAGAAGGCAAACTCAATTTACTACCACCTCTGCAACACAGTTATAGGGAAAAGGGAGGTGGAGAAAAATGTAAAGCTGCATATCTTCAAAGCTGTTTACCTAGCTACCCTCCTATATGGAAGTGAAAGTTGGGTACCAATAGACAAGCACCTAAGCAGAATTACTGCAGCGGAAATGAGATACCTCCGTAAAATAGCGAGCCGAACCAGAAGAGATCGTGTCAGGAATGATAAGATTAGAGAACAGCTGGGCGTTGGCTCCCTAAAGGATAACCTTGAAAAAATACAACTTAGATGGTTTGGACATCTCTGCCGGATGAATGAGGACCGGGACGCCAGAAAATACTTTGAGGCCAGACCAACAGGGAAACGTCCCAGAGGGAGACCCAGAACTCAATGGACTGACTACATCTCAAGTGTAGGAGAGAAGAGAGGAAAAAATTGGAATGGGAGGCTTGGTTTGCCTGGACTGAGGCACCTCCACGCTGAAAGGCACGAAGGAGGAAGAGAAAGAAGAAGAGAAGAAGCTAAATTAAAACATTTTGTAATTTGATCACCACAATGAATTAGAGAAAAAAAATGACATACAATATTAATCACATGAGGAGAGAAGGTGACCAATGACACCACTCTCAAATTATTTACAGATTATGTCCCCAGGAGGTCACGGGGCCATCTTCGTTTGAGTCGACTCCCCGTCGTAGGGGTTGGAGTTGGAAGACATGGTCTGTGCTAGTGGATTAGGAAGGAATGGCAGTTTACTTGATCAGTATTGTAGGCCAATAAGTGTCAACTTCTTTCTTGATTAAGTCATACTCAGAAATGACTTAATCAAGAAAGTCAGAGTAACACATCCAATGAAATATTTTCACTAATGTGAGGTTTTCTTAACAATTGTATACAATATATGTTAGGAAATTAAAGTATTAATCCAATGGGTAAAATAAACAGGACAAGAACCTTCACTGTTATTGCCTTTTATTAAAAACCTTTTAGAACTCTCTCTTGAGGTCACATAATCCTCAGCACTCTTAGCTGGTACAAGGCCACTTCGTTCGACCTTTCCAAAAATTTTCCTAATTTTAAAAATTAAATCCTAAGAGTTATTGCAAATGCTCCATACTATGTCTCGAACTCTACCCTACATCAAGGTTATAATATCCCATTCGTCCAAGACTTCATCTCCACTCGCTTCACGCTCCTCCACTGTAAACTCCAATTTCACCCTAATCCATATGCCCAATCCCTGTCAAGAGAAACAAGGTCCCTGTCCGGATTCCAACCCCTATGATCCACCCCGACGACTAAAACGAAGATGGCCTCGTGACCTCCTGGACCATTAGGGCATTAAGGCATTAAGCCTAAATTAATAGAGTGCGGTGTCAACAGGCTCCTCTACCCAACAAAGTTTGGTTTATGAATAAACTGACTTCGACTCTGACGGACTAAGCTGACTCTGACTTTCTTGATTAAGTCATTTCTGAAAATGACTTTTTTTTTTTTTTTTTTGCTATGTTAGCCTCCCTTGCAACCACTTAGGGTCATTGGAGGGAGGGGCTATCTACAGGTTGCCACCCCATTCTAAACACCCATGGCACAGGATAAGCTTCTATTTATAAATAAAAGATTGACCTGGGCGGGATTTGGACCCGCGGCGTCAGGATTACGAGACCCGTACGGATCCCCTGAGCTAGCCTGGCGCCCCTCTGAAAAGGACTTAATCAAGAAAGAAGTTGACACTTATTGGCCTACAATACTGATCAAGTAAACTCCCATAACATCCTAATCCACTAACACAGACCATGATTTCCAACTCCAACCCCTGCGACGGGGAGTCGACTCAAACGAAGATGGCCCCGTGGACCTCCTGGGGACATAATCTGTAAATGATTTGAGAGTGGTGTCATTGGTCACCTTCTCTTCTCATGTGATTGATATTGAATGTCATTTTTTTTCTAATTCATTGTGGTGATCAAATTACAAAATGTTTTAATTTAACAGAATGTAATAAATAAATAAAAGTTAAA
>KZ807006.1:421943-450367 GCA_000696205.2 Oncopeltus fasciatus
TTGTGAGCAGGTTTACCGGGTTTGGAAACAGGATTAATTTCAGAGAATTTCCAGAGAAGTGGAAAGTGGGTGGTTCGAAGGACACTATTATAGAGGTATGTCAGGAAAATGATTGCTTTTTGGGGTAGGTTTCGAAGTATTAATCCGGTATTAAATCATAGCCGGGTGCTTTGCGTTTTGGCAGATGGTTAATAATATACTTGACCTCAGATGGTCCTTATCGGCCTCCTAATCGGCAAGGACATTGGTAATGGTGTGACCAGTGACTCCTCAACATCTGCATTATTGGACAAACTGTTAGGATCTGGATGAGGAGTAAATGTTTCTCTTAGATGCCGAGCAAACATTTAGGCCTTGTCTTTTTCGGAAGAGGCCCAGGAGCCATCTTCTCGACGCAAGGGCACGGAAGGTTCATGGTGTTTCAGAATTCTGCGAGTTGCAGTCCAGAGGGATTTGTCTCCTACTGAGAGGCTTGACAGGTAGGCATTAAATGCCTTATTTCGTAAATAACCTAGTTTTTGTTTTACGAGACGGGATAGCTGGTTGAACTTCCTTCGGTCTGGGGGATGCCTGAACCTGTGAAACAGGGCTCGAGCTTTACGCTTTGCCCGTATAAGGTTTTTAATTGAGTCGGGGATGGGCTCTGGTGAATATGTAGTGGACTGGGTGCAGTTAGATTTTGAGTTTGCCTCCCTTTGAGACACTGCTGGATCGTGACAGTAAAGAACTATCATCCACACTATCATCCAGCTCTTCAGGAGTTTTCAAGGAGACTCCGAGGTCAAGCGACTCTTCAAGTGGAGTTCTGAAAAATGGCCAGTCAATGGGACCATTTATTAGTGATGGTGGCAATTGTCTAGGGATGGGTGTGAGTGATAGTGTCAGGAGTACAGGGCTATGGTCAGAGGAAAGATCATTTAACGTAGTTACGGAGTGGTGAAAAGGAATAAGATTTTTACCAATGAAAAAATCCAGGATATCAGGAAGACGGTTAGTATCAGTGGGCCAGTAGGTAGGGGAGGAGGGTCATAAAGTAAAGAAATTGTGAGAGGAAATGACATTATACAGAGGACGGCCACGGGAGTTGGTCACTCTCGGGCCCCACTGAAGGTATTTCGCATTATAGTCTCCGCCAGAGAGGAAACGGGGACCTAAGGATTTAAAGTGCTCTTGGAATTGGCTTAAGGTAACAGGTTTGTTAGGTGGACAATACACTGCGGAAAGGGTAATTGGAGAAGTGTTAGTATGGATAGACACTGAAGTGGATTGGAGGGAGTCTGTAGGGGTGGAAGGTATCAAATGATGAGTATGGAAAGTGCGAATGAGGAGCGCAGTTCCATCATGAGCCCGTCCGTCTGGGTGATCAGTTCGGTAAGTTGTGTAGCCTGGTATGTAGAGTTTCTTATTTTTAGTTAGTCGAGTTTCAGTAAGTAATAGTCCTATACCTTTATCTTCTAGTGTCAGTTTGAGTTCGTTTGTGTGTGTTTGGATGTCGTTAGCATTCTAAAGGAGGATGGAGAAGGAATTAGATTTGGAAGGACTCATTTTAAGATAGATGAGGAAGTCAATTTATCCAGTACTGATGTCAGTAGGGTTATAAGAGGGTGAGGAGGGCGCGGAAATCGGAGAAGAAGGAATGGAGCATGGCTTGGAGATCAAAGGAAGCTGGTGATGGAGGAACATGAGAGAGAACAGGTCGCTCCCTCCTGGGTGGCTGTCGTTGAGGAAGAGGCGCTTCTTGCCTGGGTTGGTCCGCCTGTGGCTGTTGAATCTGAGGTTGGTGTCTGCCCCTCAGCCTGGGTTGTGGCTCCTGGTTGGTCGCTCCCTTTCCACTTAGTGCGGCTCTGTAGTCTCCTTGGACTGCGCCACAAAAGAGACTATGGCAAGGGAAATCTTTATTATTACTCGGGTGCTGATCTTGGAGGTGATAAATTGACTGGTCGGTCAACACCAGGAATAGTATGTATGTATTCTGGTGGTGCTGTCTCATGGTTCAGCAGCTATCACCAACTATAACGAAAGCTTTTTGTTTCTAGACAATAATGCTGTCATAAAATTGGTTGAAAATCCAGTCTGTCACAAAACACTTATCCATAAGAAATTTTTTTGTGAGAGAGAAAGTGCAAGATGGTACACTCAAGATAAGAAGAGTTGCGACTCAAAAGCAAACAGCCTATAGTTTTTCTAAACCCCTTCACAGTACTCGTCCTAAGAAGATCAATGAAGAACTGGGACTGTATGTTTGTTAGATAGACGGTGAAAGTTTTATGATTAATCAATGAAGGAAGGTGTTGAAGTACATAATATGTTATGTATATTATACATTATTTTAATATAAAACTTTTTGTATTATAAAACATCTAGGAGGCAATGTGACCTCATGTATTGTTATCTGTACATGTGAGTTATTAAAAGTGTTAGTCATGGCGTACTGAGTTCCTTATCTCTGAATTATCCCTTCATAAGGTTTTTATGTATTATTTAAAATATGGATCAGGGTTCATAATACGTGAACAAGGCATAGAGAACTGGTTAGAAGCGCAGACATAAGTTTTCGGGCAACTAGCGCTTGAAAACAAGACTTAAAAGTGAGGGTGACAGAACTGGAAGTGAGTATGTATCACGCCCAACACGAGTTACTCTCCAGATTTATCGAAGTTGGAGTGGTACCGGTGCAACTCCCGCTGGTCTGGTGACGAGTATAGGCGCCAGTCTGGGACTAAAGATCGCTCCAGAAGATACAGGTATAGCGACATCGCCAGCGAAAGGATGATCCTAGACCACCGGTCATCATGGCGAAGTTCGTTTGGCAATCTACGAGGGACGAGGTTGTCAGAGTGAAGAGGAACCTGACAACCAGGCATATTGGCTGGGACGAGAATGATGCCCATCACATTTACCTGAGCGAGAGTATGAGCCCCACGAACTAGCGCCACTACTACTTGGCATGCCAGAAGAAAAAGGAAGACAAGCTAAAATATTTTGGGTTCTCTGGTAGCCGGGTCAAATTTCGACAGGCTGACGGCCGGCCTGTGGTGTTTATCAACATTCCGGAAGACCTGGATGTGTTCGGTTAACCATGGGCTGTCTGGTGACCTGACATATTTATGGCAGTGGACTGGTGCGCATTGAGCGAATCTCCTATCTCTCTATAATTGTGTAATATTTTCTGTGTTTGTTTTATTTAATCTTTCAGTGATGCTGTCTTTTATTGTTTTGTTTATTTACCTAGGTAAGTTTTGTTTCTTATCAGTAATTGTACATTTTTTTTTTTTTTTTTTATTCTTCGAAGATATACATTAGTCGTTCCCTGTTAGATTTTTACTTCACTTCTGATAGCTATCCTGTCCTTTTCCCCCTCCTTTACCTCTTCAGATCCTCCAGTCTCTTGAACTCAATCCCTCTGAATATTTGTCTCTCCCTTCACTCATATCCATCAAATCCCAGCTATTTAAGCATCTCCTCTTTTTACAATTGGTTATCATGAACTGCTAAACAGTATCTTGTTTCTTTTTAATTTGTATTCTTATTATGACTAATGGCTATTGAATTAGTTTTTAAGTTTTATTGTTTTTTCTTATGTAACATTCATTTTCTTTTGGTACACCAAAATCTTTGATTTTTATTTTTAATAATTATTTCACCTATTTCCTTACTTGTACAATAAGTTGTAAATATTTTCATAGTACTTTTATTTTTATTGATGTAATTAGGTCAGAATCAACTTTACTGTCAGCTGTAACCTTTGTTATTCAAGGGAAATAACAAATACTAAGGAATTCGTTTACTTAAGTCTAAGTCCCGGAATAAAGTTTATTTTTCTTTCTTTCAAACATAAGGGAGGGAGGGGCTATCAACAGGTTGCCATCCCGTTCTATACATCTATGGCTCAATGTGATTGGCTATCTAAGGTGAAGTTTATATAAATCAAAGTTTATAACAAACCTGTCGCTTCCAAGTTCTCTTCCCTCACAAGTCAATTCATTTCATAGAATCCACCAACTAGAATGTTTCTCTTAAAACACAATAAGACGTAGACAGTAGCGCCAACAAGCAATACAAATAGCTAAATAGTTGTATATACATTCACAAAACGATTACAATAGAAACGAAGCACTCACTCTCAGAGTACACAATTTAACATAAACTCTAGAAGCCAAAATTAGTTGATTATTACAATCAAAATTAACAAACATGGAAATGAAAAATTCAAAATAGACTAATAAATGAGTAAAATTAGATAGATGGGAAGGGGGATTTGTTGCAATCTACATTCCAATTAAAATGACATATGACAGTCAAAATATTTGAACTAATAGAATAAAACTAAAGATAACAAATTTAAATAAAATATTTTAAAAATTGGATGGTTATTTATAAAGATAAAACAATCATAAGTAGGAATTTACCTGAGACCTTTAATATTAAAAACCATATAATCAGACATAATTTATATTTAAAATGACTAAAAATAGACATATACAGTTTTTAAAATAATTATTACAAATATGTTCTTTCAATTAACAAAACAAAATTAGAAGTGGGGGTTTACCTGAAACCTGAATGTTGATTAAAAACCATTTTAAACCACAGCAATCATAATTTTAATTAAAGTAAAGAATAACTTGAAAATCAGCTTTTAAATGATTATTTAAATACATATACAATAAACTATCAAATTTTTTTATATAGGAGTGAGAGATTAACTGTTACATAAAATTTGATTGGGTAGATAGTTTAGGTTTCACAGTTGCAAGTTACCACGAGAAGTTCAAATAGAAACATTCATTATTTAGAATACTAAGGAATTCGTTTAGTTTAAACAACTATTGTATAACAGAGACATATTTACTAGAATTAAATAAATATTATTTATTTATGAAAAAATAGAAAATTATTAGTGAGTAATCCTTAAACCCTGAATGGCTTTCTTGGTTCCTACTTATAGTCTTTCCTGAGGAGGAGCAGTTCAAAAGATTGGTCCAATTTATTCCTAATAAAAAGCTTAAGAATCATCCAAATATCTCCTAAAATAAATTATAGAAATTCATATGTTATTTGTGAGAGAGAAAGTGCAAGATGGTACACTCAAGGTAAGAAGAGTTGCAACTCAAAAGAAAACAGCCAATAGTTTTACTAAGCCGCTTCAATGTCCTCGACTAAAGAAGATCAATGAAGAACTGAGACTGTCTGTGTGTTAGATAGACGGTGAAAGTTTTGTGATTAAATAATGAAGGAAGGTGTTGAAGTACATAATATGTTATGTATATTATACATTATTTTAATATAAAACTTTTTGTATTATAAAACCTCTAGGAGGCAACTTAACCCTCATAATGTAACCTCCTGTATGGTTATCAGTATATGTAATTTATTGAAGTGTTAGTCACGGCTTACCTNATAAAATTAATAATCTTTTTTGCAAGAGTATTAATATTAAGTTAAAAAAGGACTATAAGAAGAGAAACTACATATTTATTCATTTTTCAAATATTATCAGGAGAAAAAATTAATATAGCAAAATGTCATAGTTAGAAAAATATATTCTAAAAACTTGCTTTAATAGAAGAAAAAGATAACAAACTAACAAAATGTCAATCAAGATATTCACAGTAATGATAATAATTTTTTTTTTTTTTTTTAAATATGCTGAATCTCTTCTTACACAACCCTCCATATGAATATTTTTCATAACCCACAAAAATAAAAATAAAAATATAAAAGAAAATTAACAAAGAAAAACAAAAAACAGCAAACCATGATACCAGATTTTGCATTCAATAAACCTTTTTTAATTTATTTATTTACTTTTTAATCTCAATGAAAACTACAATTTTGCCTGGAGTAATACTTATTAATATCAATTAAATTTAATATTAACAGTAAAATTATTCATGTGTTAACATGCATAATGTTATATAATTCAAACATAAATTCAATGATGTAAATCGCTCAAAATGTTACTAAAAATAAGTATTGAATACTCTATTATTTATACATGAGGAATTAAAAATTATTGTAAATATTAATACAAGTGGCTTCTCAATCATCTGGAGCATCTTCAAATTGACCTTCATCAACGTCCATTTCTCCATTATCCCCATTAACAGCTCGACGCACTCCTGTAATCATAATTGTACAATAAATATTACTCAAATTGCTGGAACCATATACATACACCTGTACATCATTAATTTGAGTCAAACAGATTTTTGTACTTTTTTAGAGGGGAGGATTTTCACTTTTATAATTAAGTTAAATATTACTTTGCACCAGAGGGAAACCATTAATTTTTAATTTATAAATATTAATTTAGTTGTGGTTTATTATCCCACATACATTTTAAACAATTAATGCAAGGGAATAGAATAAAAAATCTATCTGTCCCAGCCAGGACACGAACCTGGATCTCCTGCTTTCCCGGTTGTGTAATGGAAGCATTCGTGCCCGGAAAGCAGTAAATCCAGGCTGGAACAGATAGATTTTTGATTCTATTCCCTCGCATTAATGTTTATTAATTTTTAATGAATATAATTAGTTTATGTAATTATATCTACTGGAGAAATTAGTCAGGCAGGGTTTCAGCTCAGTTAATTTCTGCACTCTCTCCATAAACCTCCCTCAGAGATCTCTCCAGACATCACTATCATGTGTATTGTATTTCAGCCCTCAACTGAGCTCTGCACTCTGAGATGTGACCATAAACCTCCCTCAGAGATCTTTCCAGACATCACTATCGTGTGAATTGTATTTTATCCCGATGATGACTTTACAAGTTAAGTCGAAACGTCGGCAATAATCAAATAAATACCCAATAATCTTGGAGTATTTGATTTTTTTGATCCTGACCGAAACCCTGACTAATTTCTCAGCATAATACTTAATGGCCAATGAACCTCCAACCATGTAATTATATATACCATATATATATATATATATATATATATATATATATATATATATATATTTTTAATGNATATATATATATATATACACATTCAAAAGAACATGTCTAGAAAATGGCAATCCAGATTTACAAAAGATTTTCCGGGACCTTATTACTGAAAGCACTTATAATCAATTAAATATTGGGTAGGTAACCTCATAATTATAATGCTATCTGCTGATAAGCAGAAAATATTCTTGGAAAATTAGCAATGTAACACTTAAATATAAATTACGTTAAATGAATTGTTAAAATGTTCCATCAAATATATGATTTTAAGTTAACTCAGTTGGATTAACCAAGTTTACTGGTTTATAAATATTAATTTTAAATAATGAATGCAAGCTAACTACAAAGTAATTACACTCATTTTGTATTAAAATGAGAATTAGATCTGCTAAAGCTTAAGAAATTTTTTTAATTCAGTGTAGGGTACAGGTAAAATCCCAGTATTGATTGTCTCATTTTGATAAATAACAGTGTCCCCAAATTTTGATAAATGAAGCTCCTCACAAATTCTCAATTTTTTCAAATTCAAAACTTTTCTTATAAGCAAAATTTTATGCATGCAATAAGCTGAAATAAGGATGTGTTAAAAATAGTAAACGTTTCTATGTTAATACAGAAAGGAAACATTTGTTACAGACAGATAACATTTATATGTTATAAAAAAAAAAAGAAAGTATATCCATACATAACATTTTTATTTATTTATACAAATCTGGGATAATAAAGATGAATAATTTTACAGAGGAAAAGATTAATTTAATTCAATGAAAATAGGGTTCTTCTCAGCATTTTATGCAATTTGTGAAACTTAGTTTTAGAGAATTTGGTTCCAAAGTTTGATCTGCTTTCTCTTTGAGAACAAATATCTTTGAAAATAAACCTTTAGTAAACTTCATTATAAAACTTTTTAAGCATAAATTGTTAACAATTAAGATTACAATATAATAATATTATTCATAAACTGATCAGGTTAATTTCTTTAAAAATAAAATAAAAATGTGAGTGGGTTGGTCTTTTTTATAGCTGGGAAGGTCTGAGCAATTTCTGAAATGAAAACCAACAGTGTAACTATTTTCACCAAGAAGAAATATAAATAATATCCATATTAAATTTCCAAACAGAATAAAATATGTAGTCATTATGTAGTTAGTACCAATTTCAGTTTTGATTGAAATAGAAAAGAAGTCTGAGGAGAAAATGTAAGGTCTCTAATGTTGGCTTTGTTCCAACCAAGATGTGAAGAAAGCTCTACCCTCTTAGTTATATTTTCAAAAAACTTCCTTAACATTTTTTTCTTTGAAAAAGTATTATAGATCTGACATATCTAATTATACACATATTATTATCAATAAATGCTTTTTAATGAAAAAGTATAAGGACTAAAAATATTTTCATAAGCATTCATGCCACTAATAAGAATAGCCTTAAATCAGGGAGTAATGAAAGGAGACACACGATGATAAACAAAATTTGACATAAATAGTCAATCAAAATGCAAGCCTTAACAGTTTTATTTTATAGACAAACATTAGATCATAAGTAAAATATTACCTTCACTGTTTTCAAAGTCATCAAAATCGCCATCATCTTCAACTCCTTCATCTATATCATCATCATCATCCCCTGTAAGAATATAAATTTAGTAGAAAGAAATGATATAAAGAAGCAAATAGTGAACAACACAAACTATTATATTTATATTAATCATTTTTATTATTTTTGTTAAGAAAAATCAATTAAATTATAAGAAGACAAAATAAACATTAACCATTTCATCTTCCGGGTTGGACCGAGTCAAATTGTTGTTATTTGCCGAGCTTTCGCACATCATGTGATGGCTTCTTCATCAGAGAAGCCATCGAAATAACCAAGAATCCGAAAAATATCAACAGAGAAGACGGATACAGATTGAGCAAAAACTGGAAACCAGCGCTAATTGACAAGAGGATCCAACGACGAACCATCAGAGAAGCCATCGAAATAACCAAGAATCCGAAAAATATCAACAGAGAAGACGGATACAGATTGAGCAAAAACTGGAAACCAGCGCTAATTGACAAAAGGATCCAACCAATCAGTGACCAGCTACCTGACTACTCCAGAGACCAGCCACCAGAACACAGTATCAACCAATGGGAAGGCAGACTTCGCCCAAGGACATGACCGCGCCGGGATTATACACCACCTGGTGTATAAAACATGGTAAATATATACCATCTGGAATTTTAAAAATCTCTCTTTACAACTCTCATTCTCTTTTCAGCCCTGAAGAAGCCATCACATGATGTGCGAAAGCTCGGCAAATAACAACAATTTGACTCGGTCCAACCCGGAAGATGAAATGGTTAATACATCTGACGACCGACGAAGCCTACGAGAACAAAATAAACATTATTAAAATGAAGAGCTATAGATTTAAATGTAATTAACAAAAATCTAAAGATTAAGTTTAAGCAGGGTCGTAACCTAGATCTGTGGTTATGTAGCAACATATAATGTTATAAATAAATTTGAAAAAAAGTATATATAAGTTTTACGATACTTCATATAAATTAGTAAAAATATTTTATGTACTTGATAAAATAAGGAGAATGACATTAAAATGCATACTGAAATATTATTATATATAAATAGTATATTTCACTATACTGATCAATTTAATCTATGTAAGACCAAAAGGAGTATCTCCTGGGGCCCAGAAGCAATATCTACAAACCTTTGAATTAAGTTAACAGGTATTGAATCCCATCCTACTAGCACAATTAATTTTTAAAAAAAAGATGAAATAATTAATTTAATTGCAATACAATCACAAAATAAAGATTTAAATTTATTAATTACATACCTTCAGAAAAACTATCCTGGGAATCTGGATGAAGAACTTGACAATCACACATGGCCGTGTACATAGAGTCCAAGCAAGATTTGTCATCAGGCACAAATCTCACCTCTGTCATTCCATCTTCTTCCTTTTCCTCGTCACTATCTTCATCTTCTCTTGATGTATTTGGCTTATCCTCATTCATAGGTTGTTCTTCATCTAAACATAAAATTATAAGTTTAGTGTAACTGTGTGAGTTGGTGTGTATGGTTCCAGATAGTATGCATTTGTGTTCATATGGTTTATGAAAGAATAAATCATTCTCAAACCATTTTCAAATTCTTTTGAAAGAATAGTTAAGTATCAAAGTTAAATATATATCTCTAAAATATAAATAATATCCATATTATTGAGTTTGATGAGGGCAGTTTTTATTTGTTTTGTATCAAGGTAGTTTTTGTGTGAGCTGTTCTACCGAAAATAGGGTTTTTGGTTATACCAATATATGATATATGAAATTTTTGAGATAGGAACAAGAGATTTTATAAGCAGCATTAATTCTATTACCAATTTTAACAAAGTTACCAACTTTTAAGCAAAACCCCAGTTAGCTTTTAAATCATAAGAGCTAATTGGGTCAACATTACTATCGGAACTTCAATTAAACAAGAGTTCAGGCCCTCACTATCGTCGTCACTCAAGACTTCTTAATACTTTCACCATCACAGAATTACACAATAGTCACATTCCTTCCACTTCACCAACTATCAGCCCTACTCCCCATCCTTATCACAACAATATCAATACCCACCTCAAAAGTTTCTCTATTTTGACTTCCACCTACTCCGCCCCTATGCAACTCATCATACCAGATCTTTACTGCTTCAGACAGAAATACTCCATCAACCAAGGTACATGGCTCTTCCATATTATTTAAACTAAGTACCCACCCCACAATAAAATTCTAATTAATAACATTTCACTACATAAAAAATTAATTACAAATAATTAAATCATAAGGATATACATAGATTATTCATCCAGGCTTGATAGTGACAAAAAAATTATTTTTTCAAATATATTTTTGCTACACTCCTTCAGGATATTCTTTAAAATTTTATTTATAAACTAAATATAAGTCTGACAGTGTGATTGCCAAAACAAGTAATAAGTAATTTTAAGCCATTTTCACAGTGAAGTAATTACCAATGCTAATAAAATACTTTAATAATTAATATTAGATGATTTTAGTTGGGGTTCAGTCAAGGTAGATCCAAAAAAAATACAAATTAAAAAAAAAAAGTGTATTTTTTAAAAGATTATCTGCCTATGTTTCGGCTTACATTGTAAGCCATCTTCAGGGCTGCCTATCATGAAGTCAAGAGAGGACGTCCTGTCCCTAGGTTTTACTTCAAAAAGTATAGATGATAAAGGTCCATTGTAAAACAAATTTTTGAAAATTTAGATAATCACAAGGGAAAAAGAATAATACTGTACTTAAAACAAATTTTTGGGAAAAAAAAATTGTAAATAATAACTTAAATTCCAGTTTTCTATCAATAATGAAATATTGATAGAGATGATATTGATATAGTATAATTTTTTAAGCAACATAATGATACTATATAAACACAAATAAGCATTAGCTCTTTTTTAAGTATATTCCCCATTCAATATCACCCGTTTCATTAATAAAAACTGAAAACTATGGCCTATAGAATAGAAACTTACACACAGTTAAAATAAAAATAAGAGAAAATATTAAAAACATTTTTAAAAAATCTGTCCTGAGAACAATTTCATTAAGCTAAATTTCTATTCATAGAATTCTACTAACCTTAGTTTTAATTATTCAATTCATTATTTAATTATCTTTTAAATGATATTTGTAGCCTCTTAGATATTAAAAAAAATCTATGTTACTCACACAATGTGACAGTACTTTGGCAGGTAGTGAAGTTTTTAATTCTAATTATTATTATATTTTAAACCTATCTCATCTTCTCTTCCTACTCCTGCAGGAGTCCCTCAGGGCTCTAATCTGTCTTCTACCCTTTTCCGTTCCTTCATTAATGACCTCCCAGCCGCTATCCAGTATTGTTCTTACCATCTTTATGCCGACGATTTCCAACTTTACCATTCCCTTTCCCCGCCAGAGCTGAGTGAGGCTGTGAATTTGATCCAAAGCGAGCTCAACAAAATCAATAGCTGGGCTGTTCAAAACAGATTATGTTTTAATGCGGCAAAAAAGTCAAAGGCCATTGTATTAGGTTCCGTTCCCCAATTAAGCTCCCTTCCTACCCTACCTAATTTTACCATTAATAATACTCCTATTTCCTTCTCTTCTCCAGTTAGTAACCTCGGTGTAACCTTTGACCAGAACCTCTCCTGGAAGCTTCACATTTCCCAAATATCCCGGCGCTGTTTTGCGTCTCTCCGACTATTCTGATGCTCAGCTCTTTACCTACCCAGATCCACGCGCCAACTCCTTGTTTCTTCACTTATTCTCTCCCACTTTGATTATTGTTGTGTGGTACATGGTGGCGTCTTGGATGGGTTTGATGATAGACTAAAGCATCTCTTATACTGTTGCGTTAGTTTGTCTTCGGCTCACCTAGGAATTTCCGGGTAACCGGCCTGTATACAGATTTAAAGTGGTTGTTTCCTTCCTACCGCAGATTTTACTTCCTTGGTTCCTTCCTTTATAATACTGTCTCCACACATTCTCCTTCTTTCATTTATTAACTCCTTACCTTCCCCTCCTCAGTCCATTCACACCACACTAGATCCCGTACCTCTGATCTTTACACTCCCTCTTATAGAACTGCTTCATTTCACCGCTATTTCCTAGCTTGGGCAGCTAGCCTTTCGAACTCCCTACCCTCAAAAATTCGAAGTGTTCCTTCTCTTTCCATTGTCAAAACCCTCCATTTTTCAGCATCTTCTATCCATACAAACTGCATCTTCCTATGATTGTTGCTTATTAATGATTGAATGAATTTTATACGTTTGTGATATGTATGTACCAGGTATGCAAGTTTAAAATGTCGTTTATTTCTTAAAATATATACACAGTAATTTAAAAAAAAGTATAATATATTTTATTCAAAGTACTGGCCCTCGCTTTCTACACATTTTGTCCATCTCTCGGGCAATATATGGATACCATTCCAAAAGAATGCTTCATCTTTATTTGAAATCCATTCATCGAGCCATTTTCGTACGTTTTCGAAATTGTTGAAGTGTTACTCCGCCAATGAGTGTCCCATCGATGAGAAGAGGTGATAATCAGAAGGCGCCAGGTCAGGTGAATACGGCGGGTGGGGTAGGACTTCCCAACCAAGCGAAGAAATCATTTCCTTAGTCAATCTGGCTGAATGTGCAGGAGCGTTATCATGCTGAAGAATGACTTTGGCGTGCCTGTGAGCCCATTCTGGGCTTTTTTCGATCAATGCGTGACTCAAATTGATCATTTGTTGTCGGTAGCGCTCGGTATTGACTGTTTCGCCGAGCTTGAGAAGCTCGTCCAAATCATGTGGAACCCATTTTCCAACCTTTTGAATCTTTCCCATAGCTCTCAGGCGATCGGAAATGGCTTGCCTAGTGACATTCAACTGTTCTGCCATCATTTGTTGGGTTTGGGTATTGTCTTCGTCTAATAAAGATTGTAATTCGAAGTCCTCAAACTTTTTTGGTCGATTTTCTCGTTTTTGATCAGTAACATCAAAATCACCACGTTTGAAACGTTGAAACCAACGTTCACATGTCTTGACGGTTGGAGCAAGATCGCCATAAGTCTCAACAAAAATTCGATGACATTCAGATGCCTTTTTCTTTTGATTAAATAAGAAAATCATGACATGCCGCAAATGCTCTTTATTTGGCTTAAAATTAGACATTTTTAACACCAAAGAAAGGTATGATACGTCCACAACAACTGACTTTTGTAAACAAATGACTAACGAACAAAATAGCGTTTAGAGATAAGCAAATCCTTCAATAGGCTAAGAGCGCATTCTATTGGAATTAAAACAACATTTTAAACTTGCATACCTGGTAAAATAATGGAATTAGTGTGAGTAAAGTGTGGTTTGGTGTTTTCTTTAAAAGGGCACTTCACATTGAATTTTTATTTTTTTTCCTAAACCTGTTATAAGCACACTGTTTTTTCTTTATTTTTCCCCCATCATATTGTTATAGATTATTAACTCATCAGCCTCAAGGAAATGTTATTTTTGTTTACGTTTTTGTTTAATTATTACTATTTCAATTATAAATCATTTTTGTTTTATTTATTTATAATAATGTATTTTTTTAAGCCAAAAAAAGGCCTTATGTAAAATTCACCCATGTTATTCAAGGGGACTGTTAGTCCCAGAATAAAGTTTATTTTCTTTCTTTCTTTTTATTTTAAACAGGGACCTTTCAAGGCCATATCTTCAGAGAAGAAGAAAAGATAAAGTTACTAATAATCGATTAATTTGGATTTCATTAAAGTAAAATAAAAATAAGGGCAGAGGATTCCAGCCCCCATTGAAAAAATTATTGTTAGCAGCTGACGTAGATCACTGAGAATGCTTATATCTCCTTTTTCTTAGATTCATAGTAAAATCATCACAATGTTCATAATCAAAAATAATGTTCAAATTTATTAGCACTGATGTTCACTTCAATAATCATTCTTAGAATAAGGTACTATTTGTAGTTGACTCCCTTTTTTTTTTAGAGAGAGAATAGACTGAATATCTTGAAGAGCAAAAATAACATTGGAAAACAAGAAATAAGGAAAAGCTGACTATCTTCACTTAAATATTACACAGGAAGTAACAGTTGACCAAAAAACCTTTCCTACTAACAATATAATACATAAATGCACATTTGCAGGAGTATAAAGCTTCATTTATTCAAAATAATTATTCATATTGAAATAAAATTAATCACAAAAATCAAATTCATGTGAATAGCAAGGAAAAATAAGTAAACAGTAAACTGCCAGCTCAAGAAATGTTTCCTAAAGCAAGTGTAAAAAAAAAATATTACTTAAAAAAATCCTCATTCAAAATTAAATTCTTAAATATTTTTCTCAAAATTCATATTTTTCATTAAACAAAAATGTTACATATAAGATTAAATTTTACACCCTTTAGTTACATATTTTTTCTTTGTAACACGAATAAAGATGATATTACTGAAGCTTAAGACCAAATGGCAGGGAAGAGTGAGATTGAAGGAACACTTTAACTTCCTAGCAACATTTTAGATATTTTTTTCTTTTACTTCCCATGCAACCACATAATGTGATGGATGAAGATGCTATATACACAGGTACACATCCTATTTTTAAACACCCATAGCACTGGGAAAGCTTTTTTTTTTTTTTAAAGATTATCCAAGGCAGAATTCAAACCCTAAATAAAATAAATAGATTCCACTCATCAGGTAATAAATTTTTCAAACATAAAATAAATCTTTGAAGATTTTAAATTTAAAATACTATTAACAATATTTAATAGTAATATTAATGTACTAGTTACACTAATACAAAAGATATTAATGTTATGTTATTTTATTTATATACATATTTTTTTTTTTACATTTTTTTTACCTCTAAAAACCCAACAACCCCCTTGGCTGATATCAGCTTTAAACAGAAGCCACAGTTTTTGTAATAATAGCTTTTATTAATTCTCCTCAATAACAAGAGTGGTTAATAATGCAATATTTTTTAAATACTTTTGAAAGTTCAATAATTATAACATTTTAACAATTTCAACAGAACGCTGTAGTAGAGAAAATTTTAATTTTGTTTGATTGATTTTTTACAGAATGAAGTCCGACTTTAAGCATAGGCCTCCACTAGTGAGTCTGCTCCAAATTGTCTGATTGCAAGTAGATTGGAGTCATAGATTATTAATGAAGTAAACAATATCATTATGCAACCTTGCAGACTGTAATTCTCATTAGAATGCACTGGATTATATGTATATATACAGCTGAAATACCTGTACTCTGGTATTATAAAAGTAGTGCATAAATTATGAACACAAATGCACACATTATGTTTGTGATGATAAATTTTCATTAGATTGTGAAGATGAAGTAGAATTTTACTCAGATATGAGACTTAAAACACTGAACTGGGATTCTAAATAGGAAAAGTGTGTCTCTCACACTACAAGCTGTGAAGATAGTTGCATCAATAACAAGTGGCCTTAACTTGCACTCACATAATATTACTAAGTTTCAGAAGAATCAGAAGAAATTAGGTAGATAGATTATAGGGTCACGAACTTTCAACTTAGGATTGCTATGTGGAATCTCAGATGAAAGTAAAGTGTGGAAAACTTCTACAGGGTGGTTAACTACATACTCCAATTCCATAACAGATTAATAGTTAACAACCTTAACAGGAAGATGGCCTAATAAAGAATCATTACTGCCATGTCATTTCGGTATAGGCATGTCCCTTTCCTTTATCTATTCCAGATTATCAGTGTGTTATGTTTTTAATTAGGATCATTTTTTTCATTCAACTGTTATCAATTTATCCCTACATTTACCCTGTCTTGACGTTGTTGGCAAATATCTCGGCAACAGTTTGAAACAAATTAGTGCAATATTTTTCTGTGGATAGGATACTGATAATTCTACATAAAGATGCATATTTTTTAGTTTTTTAAGAAAACCTGTGATGATGACCAAAAACAAATTGTTTGATGCCTGATATGTCAAATTGTGTACCTTATTTTAGCTTTTTAAATTATGATGGCATCCGGTTTTAATGCCATCTAAAAGAAAATAAATGCAGCATTAGAAGAATTAACTGTAGTCAATTACATGTTTTAGCTGTTATTCTAATGATTTTCAAATTATTTTACTGAATTATGGATACATGTATTCATATAATGTAAAGGGATAAGTTATTCAATGTCAATAAATTATTATGTTCCCGACAAAGTTAAAGAATTCAAAAATTTTAAAAACAAGTCAATAAGTGTCCCTCCATGATTTTCTTGGATTACAATCACAGCAATGCAGTGACTGGTCTATAAATATTGTGGTAGTTTTAGGTCACAGTAGCCATAAAATTCATTTTACTGTGTCTTCAGAATAGGGAGTTGGCAAATGGAGAATGTGGGATAGAATGGATATGTCTTTCCTAGCAAGTGAATGTTTTAAATGTAAAATTAAAAGGTAAAAAAAAAAAAAAATAATAAAAAAAGAAAAAGAAAAATTATTTAGCTCTCACCACCAGGAATTCCAATCTCAGTGTCAATAAGGATATATAAACATTCTTCAGGGAAAGAGTGTTTATCACGTGACACTGCATGGATGGATATGTGGGGATACTCCAAAGAAAATCCAAGGCCAGATGAACTATTCACCCAAGATAAATGACTGCAAAAAATAACAACATTACATAAAAAGGGTAAATATTAAATAACATTACTTATTGATTTCCCTTAATCTCATGACATCTGTAACAAAATTGAATTGTTTACATATGCATAAAAAGTGCTGCAAAGTCTTGCATACTAGTTTATTATTTTCATATATCCATTAATTCCTTAATTAGTAAGGAATTAATGGGTATATAAAAATGTAGTTTCATATAATGTAGCCTTCTACACTGACTTGTTTATAAATCTGAAGTGAAAATAGATTTAAAAAATACCAACTTAGCACACTGAGTGTAGTGTATATAAACATGCATTCATGAATATAATGTCCACATTTTTAAAAATAAATAAACCAAATTAGACAATTGGCTTCTTTCTGTAGAAAGTTAGATAAAAACATTAATTACAGAAAATGGTAATGGATAAAGGGGGGATTTAGTGGAAGATCAAAATTTAAAAACATATAATTATTATTAATGTAATAAATAAATAAAAGGTATAACATGTAACAGGTGTGAATTGTAATTTAACATTTGTTGATAACTAAAAAAAAAAAAAATAAATAAATAAACTTAAGGGAGATATTTAAAAATGTAATAGAAGAAGACGTTTGATGACCCTCACTTGTTTAATCTAAAGAAACCAAAATCATTATTTTAACTTCTTTATTATACAAACCACTGCTTGAATTCATTAATAGTTGATATTGGCTGAGGGGGAAAATTAGAAATAATTAATATCTAGTTACCATTAATCATAATATTAGGACAAGAATTACTAGAAAAAAATAAGTAAAAACTAAGAAATTTAAGAATACAATATATATACTGAGCTCCCCTCTAACTCTTCCCTATTGGTTAGTCTACAGTTGCCCTTGCCTTTTACATCTATTGCCCTTTCTAACTTCAAATTTCTAATTAAGATTAAATTAGTCATTTACATTTATTTATGCCCATCTTTCATGAACTATGTAAAAACTGCTCCTCCATGTCGGATTTTATTTTTATTAGGTGTAAGCTTATATCTCCTATAATTAAGGTCAATTTTTTGCACTCTCCACTCTGCAAAGATAGTAAAAATTTTGTACTGATGATGGCTCATCAATAGTCACCAATGGAATACTGTTTCTCTCCCAAGGAGCATTTCTTAATTCTTCTGACGATTAGGAACTCTTAATTCAGAAGATTAGGACCATCTAAGGAGCTAGAGCTGTATGACTGTTAAAGACAGAGAAAAGAAGGAATGTCAAGGAAAGTGTTATTGGAACCATATAAAAGATTGTTTCTAAGGTTAAACTACTAAGCAGGTTATTCTGTATCAGTTGATCTACTGTCCTGTCATTTATTATTAGCAGTAATACCATTTCATTCTTTTGGAAACTGTAAAAAGTGATGTAGTATAGAAAACAGAGGACCAGACAGGAAGGGGCCAATTGAAGGTGGCTCCTGCTTTTTCATGACACCACTCCACTTAAAAGAGGAAATAATATTAAGTTGGAAAAGCTCTTCGATTCACCTAAGCCTGTATGGAAGGTCATACAGTTATAAAAGTGGTATGCCAGCAGCCCTCGAGTCAGTGTCAGATTCCATATCAGACGCACGTCTTAGTGTGTCGAACTGGTCATATCTCTTATGATTGGGGACTTTTTTTTTTCCCCTTCCTCAGGTTAGTCATTTTTCTTGAGAGGATTTATTTTTAATACAATTAAGCGAAAGAAAAAACAAAACAAAAAAGGGTCAAAAAACAAATATTTATAAAAAAAAAGCTAGGATGTTAAGGAAGGCAAGTGGAAATCAAGACTATTAAAATTCAGGTGCACTCATGTTGTCGATGAAGTTAAATACTTAGCATTGTATAAGATGGTTCATTATTAATATTATTAACTTAAGAAAAAAAAAAAAAAACTTCTACATAATATGTGATATTGCTACATGGCTGTACAGCTTATTACAATTATAGTAAAAACTTTTTGATTCTAGTTATTTTCCTTGGGACACAGTTAAAGCATCTGTGACTTATCAGACATATTTAAAGGTTAGATAATTAACTTTTATACCTCAATTATCCTAATATTGTTTTGGTAGTCCAAGCATAAACTTTTTATCATATATTTGTAAATCAATCAGGATTCCACCTGCCTCCCTTTACACTCTTGCTTTGTTTTATGCATACTTATTATTTGGCTTTGCTTTTTTCTCTTTTTTTTTTTAGTAATTAAAAATCAATCATTGATTTTTAAATTTAAAAAAATCCCCACAAGATAAATAATTGACTGAAAAATCATTAAAAAACATGGTCTTCCAAGGAAAAAAGATACCAAAGTATCAGACAAAAATTAATATAAACTAACAAAGGGAAGTATAGAAAAATGAGCAGCATGGCTGATGATGTCATGATGTAGATACTGTGAAGCAGGAGTCTCACTCTCCCCATCACCCTATTCGCCCTGATGAAGGCCTGAAATTCAGGCTGAAACATTGGCTAAAATAAAAACTTTTTTTGGTTAAAAAATTAGTTTTTAGTTCTTCAACTATCAAGACCGAATTCCCGACAATCCTCTCTTCATATTATCTCTCATTTCCAGGTAAAATAATACAACTTTTATATTATCATTTATTTTAATATTTGACATATTACATTTTAATAATATATTTATAGATGTTTAATACTTAAGAGGATGTGGAATGTGGGTGTTGGTCACATCGGTAGATCTCCTACATCCCACATCCTCTCTGATAACTATGGCTATTTTGAATACATTTAATACCTAAACAAAATGGTCTTATTATTGTTTTTTTAGTACAACTGAAGATGACTTTCTAAGAAAAAGGTTCAAGTTTAAATAAGTGCATTGAGGAAAAGACAAATTGGACTTTGTTTAGCACTGAATTATTTAGTTCTTTAAAAATCAATAGTCTATCATTTTGTAAAAGAGGCTTTTCATAGGGATTATAGAGTATTTATGGCGAAGTTGTCTTCTATTATTGACATTTAGTGTTCTCAGAAGAAATTGTTGTCTCTTAGAGCAAATATATCAGTATTACAGTTATTAGAGGATTTTCTATAAGGAAATAAGATTATTTATGTGGTACTATGACTTGAAAATTATTATTATATATNATTGTATATATACACACACACACCCATATATATATATGTTTGTGTGTGTGTGTGTGTGTGTGTATATATACAATATATATATTTGTGTGGGCGTGCGTGTGTGTGTGTGTGTGTTACGTATTAGATCCCACGACTTTGGAAGTTTTCCCAAGCCAAGCGCAGGGATATTGTGTCCTCTTATTGAAACACAAACTAGTTTAAAATCTATTTTAAAACCTTGTTATGTTATTTGGCAAATGAATGACTTAAAAATACATTTTACATTTCATCATAAGTGTAAGATAAATAAATATATATATATATCATGAACAATAAAATCAACATTTCTACTGGAAGAATGAGCTGTATTTAAGTTATATAATAAAATGGGTCCTCCCATTTTTTGATTGTGGGGATGTACTTAGATTAATTAAAAGCTGATAATTCCTACTCAAATAAGTTAACCATATGGTTAACTAATTAAAAGATCTGAAAACAAAATACTAGAAAGTTGAAATAAGGTAATACCCACCAGTTGGATTTACAACCAACCATAAAAAAAAGGTTTCTAGAATGCTTCTTATATTACTAAAATATAAAGTTAGAGATGGTAGATATAAAGAATAGGGCACTTTAAACTAAAAACTCTTTCCACAGATTAGCCAAGTAGTACTATCTAGTCAGAAATTATGTTTCACAAAGAAATTTCAGGAAAATAAAAACTAAGACAGTAAGTGCTATAGCATTGCATATGTATTAATAACCTGAAGGGGTATTCTTATGAGATAAGAATCACAGTAAATTCAATAGAATGATTCACTCCTAAGGGCATTCATTAACATTATCATGTAGTCCAATTTCTTAATCCTAAGATTAAATGAGAACTTAACATTTAAAAATAATAAATACATGACAATTTGTTAGAATAATTAGGTTGATTTATATAATTCAACTAGGGCAATCTTACCTTTCAGTAATATATAAAGTTCCTTTTCCAATATTACGGTCATTTATTACTACCGATGTTCCTATTTGTTGATGACGAATTCCATGATCAGGAGGAGGTAAATTAGATATAACAACCATTTTCAAAATGAAAAATTAATTTAACTATAAGTCTTAGAAAGAAACAAAGAAAATAATATTTTTTAAGGACCAACTTTCACAAAAGAATAGTTTTAAAAAAGTCAAGTGTAATAACAACAACAAGAATGCTGGTTATTTGAAACTGTGACACAACCGGCAGACCAAAGAGGTCCAATCATTTCATTTGTTAGGCTCTGTTTGATGATACATTACATATTATAAATGTCTAATTGTAAGTTTGTACACAATATATATATGATAATATAGTTCTCTTTAAATACACACACACACACACACACACACACACACACAGGTATGCCAGCAGCCCTCGAGTCAGTGTCAGATTCCATATCAGACGCACGTCTTAGTGTGTCGAACTGGTCATATCTCTTATGATTGGGGACTTTTTTTTTTCCCCTTCCTCAGGTTAGTCATTTTTCTTGAGAGGATTTATTTTTAATACAATTAAGCGAAAGAAAAAACAAAACAAAAAAGGGTCAAAAAACAAATATTTATAAAAAAAAAGCTAGGATGTTAAGGAAGGCAAGTGGAAATCAAGACTATTAAAATTCAGGTGCACTCATGTTGTCGATGAANGACGCAAACGAACCCATTCACACAAAGGTTTACGGGCGTTCATAGCCTCGCCAGATTATTACTAGACAATAATCATTACTATTTAATAAATATTCAAATGGAGAGTTTTTAGTTTTTTTTATGGCATATCGGATATTGGCAATATAACATAAAAACTCATTTGATCTAAAAACATAGCTTAAATATTTTATTATCCCTTAGACTCTGAGTCTCTCTTCACTAATATACCTATCGATTAAGCACTTCAAATTATATGTAAATATTGGAATATAATGGAAGATCTTACTGCACTTTCCCGGTCTACATATCTCGAGTCCCTTTCTTATGATCAACGTTTGGCTCTCTCCTCTACCAAGGTAAATACTACAACCAGATTAACGGTCTGGCTATGGAAAATAATCTTGCTCCTGACATTTCAAACATCATCCTTAATGACCTCCTGGACTCTATCCTTCCCCCCTTTAACAACGACATTTTCTTCCTTAAAATATATGTTGACGACCTGTTCCTCATTCTCAATCCAGAAACAATTCCTCAGATCCTTACTGCATACCACCCTCGTCTTACATTTACCATTGAAATTGAGTCTTACTATCAACTCCCCTTTCTTGACACCCTTATTATCCGTAACTCCAACGGTTTTATCTCCACTGATATGTACACCAAGCACACTTACTCACGTCGCCTCCTCCACTTTAACTCATTTCACCCTCATCATTCAAAAATAAATGTGGCCAAAAACATTATCTACAGATCTCTCACACTCTCTGACAAGACATTCCATATTGAAAATATTAAACGTGTAACTGACAACCTCCTTTCCAATGGTTTTCCTACTCACACCATTAAAAAACTTGTAAAATAATTTTTTATTCCACTTCTCCAACTATCCCCCTCCCCAAAATAACGACCTCATTTTCCGTACTCTTCCTTATATTCCAAAACTTTCTGAAAATATTAAGAAATCACTCAGAAAAACTTTCCCTAACCTTAAGCTTGCTTTTTCCACTAACAACAAACTAAAATATATTTACACCATCCTCAAAGACCCCATCCCCCTTCCTAACAGAACTAATGTCGTCTACAAAATTCCCTGTTCCATACCTAATTGCCATGGTTCTAACATTGGACAAACTAAAAACCCTATTTCCCGAAGAATTAATAATCATAAAAATGACATAAAGAAAAAAAATAATAACAACTGCCCTCTCTAAACATGTTTTTCATGAAATAAACACATTTGACATCGAGAACATAACCATTCTTTTCACTAAACCCTATGAGTACAAACGCCTTTTATCTGGAACCGTTCACATTAACTTACAATTACAGTTATCAATTAATTACAGATAGATTTTTTATTCTATTCCCTCTCATTAGTTGTTTACGAGGGACAATAAACCACAACTAAATTAAAATTCATAAATTAAAATTAAAAAGGAGAGTCGATAAATAGCTAGACAATGTCAGCTCCATCGAGCATAAGACGATGTATTCGTATTTCTCGTAGATTAGGCTTTCGCTAGTGTCTTGGGAATTATTTATCTAGCTCGTTTCGGTGGTGTAACGGAAGCCTACCGGCCCGGAAAGCAGGAGATCCAGGTTCGAGTCCTGGCTGGGACAGATAGATTTTTTTATTCTATTCCCTATCATTAATCGTTCACATTAACTTACAACACAATCCAGTTAACAGCCGAACTCACACAGAACAAATTTCTTCAACTTGTCAAACATTTTCAACATTTTGAAAAACCATTAGCCCTCTTTCTTATTAAGAAGGTTTTCCAAAAAACTTGGCAAACATTTTCCCTAGTTCCAAAAGTTACTTATTTGCAATAATACCCTTCATTTTCTCTTTTGTCCTATTATTGCCCCCTTCTGAAACAGTCCGTTCTCCCTTTGTGCCTTCCGCCTCTTATCTTCCCCCCCACCATTCTACAACCCACGGTGTCCTTCTCAACAAATTGACAGGACGTCCCATCTCGTCTTCATGATAGGTAGGTGTGGTTAATTGTTTTCTGCATGCTGAATTCTTCTACATAGTTTACTTCATTGATACATTTGATATCACATTACATTTAATAATGGCAATTCTATATTATAATATTGTAAATAAGTAGGGGGAAAAAGCCGGTATGGCGGACACCCTGGTGTCCCCGACCCTGCGCTCGGGGTCTTACCTCTAGATCCTATTCTTCATTTCATTTCCTATATATACATTATATATACCTCTTTGGATCAGCGCTTGGGGTCTTACCTCTACCTCATCGCAGGGAGTCCCAGCGATCTTAGCGAATTTCCTTCCTCAACGACGTCATAGGCGGTCCTACCCCGCAGGGGGCCCCTAAAGATTTTAGCGAATTTCCCTATAACCATAACATAACCTTCCCGGTTTAATTTCCTTGTAACCATAACATAACCTACCCCAGGCGAATTTCCTACCATATTATCTTTGAGGGAGCTAATCCCCCAATATTCTGTTATTATGTGTAATAGGCTTATCTTTTGACCTTTGATCCACACCCTCCAGAGAATTCCCTAGTAAACACGACGAAACCTATGAGGGGCTAATCCCCTCTACTGTTATTGGCTTATCAGTTGACCTTTGTCCCTAATATTTTATTTAAATTAATCTTAATCCCCACGGAGCTAATCCCCCTATTATTATGTGTTTTAGACCTATTTGACCTTTGACCCCACACCCTCTAGCGAATTTCCAACCTCATAGCTTGTGACGGCATAGGAGCAACCTACCCCGCAGGAGACCCCAAAAGTTTTTAGCGAATTTCCATCCTCATTGCTTGTGACGTCATAGGAGCGACATACCTCGCAGGGGGCACCTAAAGATTTTAGCGAATTTCCTACCTCATATGCTGTGACGTCATTGGAGCGAATTTTCTACAAGTAAGTATATATTTTATCATTTTTTTATAGCAACTAAAATATAACCTACACAGACGAATTTCCTTGTAACCATGAAGTAACCTACACTACGAGAGGGCTAGTCCCTAATGTTATTTGCTTATCTGATGATCTCTGGACTATAATGTAGATATGCTTTTTCAACTGAACTCAACATTAAGCATCTCTCTTAGTTTAAAGCCCCCTCACCACGTCAAGGTGGAGATGCATCGAGGGGGTAGGCTCGTAGGCGTCATGAAGCACATTTCTGGCATCGTGACGCAAACGAACCCATCCACACAAAGGTTTACGGGCGTTCATAGCCTCGCCAGTGACCTTTAATCATGGTTTACGGGCGTTCATAGCCTCGCCAGTGACCTTTAGTCATGGTTTACGGGTGTTCATAGACTCGCAAGTGACCCTTTTTTAGAGGCGTTCTTAGCCTAGCTATTGACATTCATTCATGGTTTAGGAGCGTTCATAGACTCGCCAGTGACCTTAATAGAGGAATTTAGGTTCACCCGTACACCTCATCACATACCTCTACAACATTCATTCATACAAAATAAAAAAATATCTTCTTAAAAATAATTTTTTTGTCTCAAAAAATAAAAAAAAATCTTTATAAAACTTCTATTTTTTTGGATTTTCTCATTTTTAATTTTTTTGGATTTTCTCATTTTTAATTTTTTTAGATTTTCTCATTTTTAATTAATATTTATTTTTCAATATCATATTAAAGCATTCTACTATTTAACCATTCCACCAGAGCATTAGCTTTGTACAAAGAACATTTTTTTTCTAGGTTTCCATTATGAAATAAGCACCATCTTCCAGAAAAAGAACAAATTAATTCACTTAATTTTGGGCATCCGAGGTCTTCCATATTAATAAGGTCTGATTGCTGATATTCGCGTAAAATAGAATTTTTTGCGACCCTTTTACATAAATTGTATGAAATATTTTCCCTAAATTACTTATTATGTTCGGTATTTCGTTGTAGTCCACATCCCCGTTCGTGCACCTTATCTTATGTTCATTTCGCGTCAACCATTCGTTAGCACGAATACTTTTATTATTTTGTATACTTTTTTCTGGAGGTTCGAAAATCCAGTGTTGTGACGAGAATGTCACAACGTCTACAACTGCGAGCTCTTTTAAAAGAAAATTTTTATGTGCATCAGTGAAACCATGCACTTCAACTACAGATGCAGGCAAATTTATGAAAAATGTTTGATGAGTGAAGTTTATTTATACAATTTTTCTGAGAACATTTGTCAATGGATTATATTCAGATAAGCTATCGTGAATTATCATACAGAAGGCTGTGGTATTTTCTGGAAAAGCCTTCGAAGCTTTAAACTCCAATCTTATATCAACAGGTCCAGTTTTTATAGACTCGCTTTGTTTTGAGCAGTCAATTACAAGAATAGGATATTTTTCTTTGAGTCATTGAAACTAATCAAACTCGTTGAAGAAAACAATTTATAGTATGATTTTTGGAAGTCAAACATCATTTGATATGGTAGGGAATAACAATTACTTTCATAATTAATGGGGTAAGATCATCATAGGGGTAAGATTTAGAATTTAAAAAAAACTCGGATATTGGTTAAATTGGCTTGATGACCAATGAAAATGGATGAAATGATCATCCCAGGTCCAGCCCATCCGCTCAAGATTTTTAGATTTTAGCGAAACTAAACCCTTCATAGTAGTGGCAACACCGGGGTTACGAACCCTATCTACTTCAACCCCACACGACTCGTATCTTATTTCATCGAATAAGAAACACAAAGTGTTATTTATTCATTTAATATTTGTAGGGGATGCAGTCCCGTTTTCTTTCAATAATCGACCTTCGAGGTACAAATAACTCGGACTCGGAAGAGTATAATTATCTTGATGTGGAACAGCAATTCTGATTTCATCTCCTGGCTATAAGTTTGTAGTAGAATATGGGAAGTGGGAATGATATTCAACTCCTTCGATTGAATCATCGAAAAATGGTTGATGATCTACTTTGGTAATGTCCATTTTGTAGATGCAATTTTATATCCTACCAATTTGAGAAATTGAATATTCTCCGGTGAAAGAAGTGTTACTCCTTTAAACTTTTTGTGAGAAATAAAGGTTTTTGGAGGAATACACCGCTTCTATACTTTTTTAAATACCAACCCCATACTTCTATGTCTGGATAGAAACTGATGATGGATAATGGATCACTTGTCTTTTATAAGATTAAGTAGATAAGGTATACATAGCTGACCACATATGTAGGAAGAAGAGTCCTGATACCTTTTAGTAATGAATGAAATTCTACACCCTTTCAAGTAGGAGACTAGTTCTGGTGGGGGGTCCTCTATTACCGAGACTGTCAAAGTATTTTACCAATAGTCCATTTTTTATGTAACAAACCCAGTGATTGCCAGATCCATTTGAAGAATCTAAAATCATAATAGCACATTCTCTAAGATGTGGTTTCTTAGGTAAAGTGTCCCGCATATAAACACCACGGAAATTTGGAATTTTCAATTCTTTAGCAAATGAAAATAGGTCTGTTTCGGAGAGACATCTATTGGGATAATATTTAACTAAAGACATCAATTCTGTACCACCGATTTTTTTTTATGGGCGAATTTCTCTATTATATTAATTTAAATTATTATTGTATTCTCATGACATTGTATTTCTACGGCCCTGAAGATGGCTTACAATGTAAGCCGAAACGTTGGCAGATAATCCTTTATTAAAAAATACATTTTTTAAATTTGTGTTTTTTGGATCTACCTTGACCGAACCCCAACTAAAATCATCTCAGTCTAAAGAAGTTCGCTTTTTACACACCCCTTGCGTTATAACAGTCCTTTTAGACGAAATATGCTAATTAACACATCCCTTGATTCCATACAAGTCCCTATCATAATTCATGTTAAGACATGTCCTGCCTAGGGATCAAAGGTTAAAACGTAAATAAAAAAAGTCCTCAATTTAGGGAAATTTCTCCTTTCGCAATAATGCGACTTAAAAGATAATTGTTTAAAATAAAATAAAAAGTACTGATAATAATTTTCTCATTGGAGTCCAAGTTCAAAGGTAAATCCTCTTAGTTTTATATACATTTTTTAAAATGAAAAGATTAAGATTGTAGGGGATTAATAAATGATTATATTAATAATTGTGGGTTCTTCATTACGGCCCGTCACTTGGCTTTATAGTCAAGTCCGTCACTTGGGACCTCTTGACACACCTGTGTACGTGTGTCATACTTCATATAAACGCCGGTTATGCCTCACCGGATACTTCATTTGTAAAGCTCCTCGGAGCTCAACGTCCGAATATGTATTTTTCACCATAACCCGCACATACCTACGGGTAAAAGGGTCGCTATAGGTGGTGTACCAATTACACTCACACCACCATAGCTCACGGACTGCTAATTCATAGCAATATTGTACATTTTCACTTTTACTAATAAACGAGGCAGAAGTAAAAAAAAAAAAAAAAAAAAAAAAAAAAAAAAAAAAAAAAAAAAAAAAAAAAAAAAAAAAAAAAAAAAAAAAAA
>KZ807006.1:457832-505140 GCA_000696205.2 Oncopeltus fasciatus
AAAGTTATATAAATTAATAAAATGTTAAATTCAATTTTAGGTAGTGTCACTTGGGGCTGGTTTTGATACTACTTACTTCAGGCTTGCATCTAATTTTGATAATATTAATTATTTTGAAGTGGATTTGGAGGAAGTTGTCCATCACAAAATTGAATGTATTAAAGCCTCGAATTCCCTTTTAATGAAACTTGTAAATATTAAAGGTATGATGCTAATGATACTATTTGATACCAAATCTAATATTTTTAAAGGATTAGCTATAAGCGAATCAAGTTATTCATAAATTTAAAAAGATTTTTTTTCTATTCTTCACTGATGCCCCTTAAGATGTGCTAAAATATTATATATATATATATATATGTATTAATATTAATATATGCTAAGGTGATGAAAATTTATGAATGTAATAAATAATATTTTATTTTTTAGAAGTTCCTAATGGATTAATGAGCAATAACTACTGTCTAATAGCTCAAGATATAGATAGAATTTATGAGCTAGAAAAAACGCTCATTGACGCTGGATTAAAAACCAACATTCCTACACTGTTTCTATCAGAATGTGCCATAACATACATGGAAGAGAAAAAGTATATTCATTTTTTTGGTGTGGTATTTTAGCAATCTTAAATATGGAAGCTTGAAATAATTTTGTTTAAGGTCAAGGGATATTATATCTTGGGCATCACTGTTTCCTAATGTTGTTTTCATTATTTATGAGCAAATATATCCTGATGATGGATTTAGTCAAGCTATGATGAAACACTATGATAATCTAAATCTTCCTTTGTGGTCTGTTGAGATTTACAGATCAAAAGAGGATCAAATAAACCGTTTTAAGAAATGTGTAAGTCCCTACCTATTTTTTTTATTAATATTGAAACTTTTTATTTAATTTATTATTATTAAAACTATTTATTTTTGTTAAATTATTTAATATTTATTTACTTAGTAATTATTTTTATTTATGATACAAACAATGAAATCTTGTGATCAAGTGATTTCTATATTACTAATAGTTAATTGTTAAATATTAATAAAAAAAGTATCTAACTGCTGATAGTTATTAATGAAGACACAGTGTGTGTGTGCTTGAGCGCATGCGAGTATTAATACAATATATTTTTGTATAAATATATTGCTAATAATTAATTAATATTTACAACTTAGAGTAATAATAAAAAAAAGAGGGGGTCTCTGGATTGTTCCAAACATTGGAAAATGTTTCTAAGAAGATAATGTTTTCAATTTAAAAACAGAGATAATTACTTCTAATAACCTTGGATTTATCTTTCTTTTCGGATGTGTTGAAATCTTAAGTTGAAACAACTTAATCCAGTATAATTAGTATCTCAAATATATGATTTTCAAATTCTCAAGTAAGAAGTATATTCTTCCCATTGGGAGACTTCCACATTTATCAGCCTAAGTTATTTAAGTATTTCTTTTAATTCATTTGTTGTTTAAGAAATGCTTGATGACAATTGTCGAACATCTTAGGAGGAGTGACGAATATTCCTCTTGTAGGACATCTTTCTGTCATGATCAAGTTTTTACAATTTAGAATTGTCATTCTGATTAAGCACAGCTGAATGAGTTGGTACCATGTCTCTGAGACATCTGTTCATGAGCTGTGCTAGGTTTGGTTCAAACCTGTAATCGGGGTGGTACGGCTCGCAAGGAGAGTGAGAAATGGATCTTAGTTTTTGTTTAATAAGCACTATCACAGCTGCATCAACTGCTTCATTGGACTGATGGTATCCTGGACTGATGGTCACGATTTCAAATCTGTACTCTTGTGCAAATACTTTAAATTGTTGAGAGTCAAACTGTTTTCAAACTATAACCTTTCCAGAATGCCATAACGACTGAATGAAGACTTGCTTTCTCTAATGATCTTCGTAGTGGGCGAGTTTACTAGCATAGTTAACTTAAAATAGAGAGAGTAATAGTCCAAGATCATAATAAACCAAGTATTCTTACCTATATTTAGGTCTGGGGCTACTAGCTGCTGAGGTCGATATGGCAGACTAGTAGGAATTAATGGTTCACTGGGATTAATTCTATGTTCTCTACATATAGGACAAATTTTGCAACATTCTTCGATTTCCAAGAAATGCCAGGCCACTAGACTGACTTCCTAGCCTTTAGTCAGGATTTACTGATCCCCGCAATAAACTAATAGAATAAAATATTTTCAAAATAACAGTGAAAATATTTACAACTTATTGTGCAAGTTTTAAAATTGGAGAAAGACTATTAAAAAAAAAAGCAAAGATATATGTGGAGTAATAAAAAGATAACACAAGAAGAAACTAATAAAATAACCATTAATCATGATTAGAATAAAAATTAAAATCAACAAGATAAAGTATATAGCAGTTCCTGATACCCAATGATACAGAGAGGAGTTGCTGAAATAGCTGGGATTTGAAGGATGTGAGCTAGGAGGAGCGATGGATATTCAGAGGGATCGAGTTCCAGGGACTAGAGGATCTGATGAGGAAAGAGCGACTAAATGCTGTGAATTTGTAAGAAGGATGATAAAAGGGTGATAAAAATTGGTATTCTGGGAATAGGTGGGATGGGAAACTATGGAAGATTTAAAATTTAAAAGATCATAGAAGTAAGGAGGAGAATGGGAAAAAATAACTTAATAGAGGAGAGAACCAAGGAAATATTGCCTACGGAAACAAAAAAAAAAAGGGGACAACCATTCCGAATCGGAGTACAGCTTTGTAATGTGGGCACTCCTCGGAGAACCAAAGAAAATTCTGATAAAACAGTTTAACAGAAGCTTAAGCCTATTTCTAGTTCCCCAGTGAGGCCCCTATAAACACACAACCATATTCAAAATGGAAGAATATGACTGGAGACACAAGAAGACTACAAATTTTACAGGGGCAGGAGATGGCTAGAGTAGCGCAATTGATGGGGAGTGGAGAAACAGTGATGGGAAATCAGTTCTCTGTCAATGTCTTGTTTTCAAGTGCTGGTTGCTTGAAATTTTTTGTCAACTGGATCTCTATTCTTGGCATTTTCAAAAGACGCATCATTGCTTTTTAAGAGAGTCATTCAACACTCTCAGCTCATTAACAACACTGCTCTTCATCTCATACATTTCACATTAAAGAGCCCTCATCGCCTTGTGAATATATGTAAATAGATCACCCTTCTGGGTAGATCTTGCTGGTGAGGTCTTCCTAGTTTTCTCACATGTCCAGCCTTTTCTTTCTGGCCTTAGACTCAATATCTGAGTCATCAATACCACAACACCTTCTGTGATAAATTAATTTGCAGATTACACAGGCTAGAGAGCTATTATCATCCCCAGTATTAGTGTGTTTACACACTGAACACTGCACAATTGTTTATTTATTTAGTAGGCCCAGGTAAACAGCTGAATAGATAAGAGGTAGGCTAGGAATGTCTACTAGGCAGGGGGTAGAGCTATAGGAAAGGGATAAAACTCAGCAGATTACTTACTGATAAGTTACAACCTCTTATAAGCTCGCTCGCTCTGCCACTCACCACAAAATTCCGGTGTATATTGAAGAGCTGCAATACGTCATACATAAAATTCAAGAACTTATGAAGATCACTTGTCACTAAATTTAACTCTGTGCAATCTAGTGAAAACTCTTACATTGTTTCTTTAAAATAGCGATATAATACAGACACGAAGTACACTGATTGCCGTCTCAGGTCAGAATCACTAGTCAGGATACTATTAGTGACCATTTAACCTCTCTCCTGAGATATATTTTGTCTTCATAGTGGGAGCCATAAGATCCTGCTATAAAGGAACCTGGTTTTAATTATGAATAGTTGGTATGTTTTGAGTTATTATAATTTATTGGATAAACCTTAAATGTATCCAGTGCCAAAACTAATCCATTTTGTGACATCAATAAGATGAAGCCCAACATTTTGACTACATTTTTTTTATCGATCTACCATTCCCATCCGCAATTTTTTTTCATGATAGATTTTTTTAAAATGATGGGTGCTTAGGGAGTTTTTCCCTGGATTTTTGTATACTATAAAAAATACGAAATTTATGTAATTAAATTTAGTAGCATAATTAACCAAGGGTTTTAGGCACCTCATACACTAAAGTTTTCCCTAATTTAATATTTTTCATAAAAATTAATGGCCCCAAAATAAAATACGTTGTGTGCATCCCCTAGCTTATTTAAGATACATATTTTTTTAATGTTATTTAAATATAAGTATTTGATTCTGTGAATTTCAGAAGTATGAGAATTCTTGGAGCGGAGGAGCTTTTGAAATTTACCAGAAAATATTATCCTGTGATGAGCATGAATCAACAATAAATAAGGAACCTTTTGATGAATGGGAGGAGTGGCATTTAACTTCTTCCCATTATACTTTATCCCTTGGAAGCAAAGGCTTATTCAATCTATCTCTCTCAAAATTTATCTTGCCTTTCAATATTAATATTTGTGAGTTAAAAATAATTTATTTTTTATATTAAACATTCTTAAAAAAAATAACAATAAAGAAAATAAATATAGCAAACTCTCCATTTCTCAATGAAATTAAATTCTGAAAATTCAATATTATATGTAGCAATAAAATAATGTTTGTTATTGGTGAAAAATGTTTGGTGCTTCTCTATTATGCCGACAAAGTTGATGGACTAAGAGAGGATAGGTTGTCTTTTAAAGATTTTATAGATCAGACATCAATCCTTTACTTTAAGGTAGTAAAGGTGAGAAGTGTTTGAGATAATGCTCCTTTTTATTTTTTTTGCTGATTCCACCACTTGGGTTATTTACCACTGTAAATCTACTAATTTATAAATTATTTAGAATAACATTGACATTTGATTAGATGTAATTTTAATTAATAAATATAAAGATTGTAAATATGAATGCTCCTTTAATACCCATTTAATTTTAAAGTTCAAGGGGTTATAATTAAGTAAATATATGATTAATTTGAGAAGTTATTCTTTAAAATAATATTGTTGCAAGGTTACCATTTTGAAATAATAAACTAATATGTATATTTCACCATAAGGTAAATATTTTTATATTGACTGGAAGTAATTCAGATGTAACACATAAAAGTTTCCTACAGATACAGAATTAAAAAAAAAAAAAATTCTATTTATCTATTGGAAAGTCTAGATAGAAAGCAAAGACTATTTTTGTTTTTATTGGATTAAATTTTCTCTGATATATGTATATAGAGTGTACTGTGCTTTGTGTACAGTACAAAGTATTGTTTATAAACTGAACCTCATATATCAGAGAACATTTAATCCAATAAACACAAAAATAGTTTGCTTTCTATTTAAACTTTCATATAGATAAATAGATTTTTTTTTTTTTGAGAAATAAAAAGTATTCACTTATTATTTATATNTATATATTTATATAAAATATCACTACTGTAATAAATTTTTTTTTTGTGGTATTTAATGCCAAGTAAATTTTAATTAAAATTTAAGAACTTTAGATTAAATACCACAAAAAATAATGTTTATAAAATTAAAATTTAAAAGTAAATAACGAGAGTCATTTAAACAGCTTGACAATGTCTGCTCCTCCGAGCGTAAGACTATATATTCGTTGGCCTCGGAGGTTAGACTCTCGACTCTAGTGCGGGGAATTTGATAACTTATCAGACTTGTCCTTATAGTAACTTATATTTATATTTGGAGGTTAGACTCTCGACTCTAGTGCGGGGAATTTGATAACTTATCAGACCGGCCCGGATAGCAGGAGATCCAGGTTCGAGTCCTAGCTGGGACAGTTAGATTTTTTATTCTGTTCTCTTGCGCTAAAAATTGTTACAATTTACATGGGATTAAATACCACAAGAAAATAATATTTATGAAATTAAAATTTAAAAGTAAATAACGAGAATCATTTAAAAAGCTTGACAATGTCAGCTTCTCCGAGCATAAGATGATATATTCGTCGGCCTCGGAGGTTAGACTCTCGACACTAGTGCGGGGAATTTAATAACTTGTCATGGTAGCATAAATGGTAAATGCACCGGCCCGGATAGCAGGAGATCCAGGTTCGAGTCCTGGCTGGGACAGTAAGATTTTTTATTCTGTTGCCTTGCACTAAAAATTGTTAAAAAATTACTACTGTAAGTGCCTGCTTGTTAAAAAGTGAACTACTTTGGTGTGGAAAGTAAAAACAAATAGGTACTTTGAAAAGTCCTGCAATATTTTGTATTGGAGTTGTTGTTTTAAGATTTGAATTATTTAACATCATTTATAATTTTTGTATTTCTTAGTATTAGATTTTTCAATTAATTTCAATTTAAAAAAATTAGGAGGAAAGATTTGAATGAAAATATAAATTATTCTTATTACTTCTTTATCAATATGCTATTTATATGTCTCCTCTTAATTATTAAATATAATATATATTTATGTTTTGCTTAAAATTCAGATTCTCCATCATCAATGACTGTCTGTAATTGGGATTTGAAAACTAATGTCTGTTTTAAGTTCTTTGCTCATACTGCTGTTCAGATTTGGAGAAAAAGTGCTATTTTGGTTATTGGAGGTTTTGGACTCTCTCAAAACAGTAAACACATGAGGCTTTCTCAGCTTTGCCTCATAAGTCTTCCAGAAATGCAGGTATTTAATAAATTTCTGCAATAAGAAAGTAACTTATTTTTATTTTTATACTATATTGAATCCTTTATTATTTCTAAAAGGGTGCAGTAGTGAAGTAATTATATTATGCTAAATCTTATGCTAGAGGGGTCTCAATTTTTGAATTGAAATTAAGTCAAAGAGATGTACAGCACCTGACTAACCTTTACAAAAATTTGATTTGATGATTTATAATGTAGAAAAAATTTACACTGATGATTCTTCAAAATGTGAAGGATTTAAAGTAAGAGGCAAAGTAAAAAAATTCAAGGCAATCTTTTAGCAAAGTAATCATTCAGCTTAACTTTTATCATCCAAATTAAATGAATACATTATGTATACATTCATCACAAATGAAATGAAATCTTTATGTTGAAATTTAAAAGTATTTCATTGTAACATATTTATTAGATGAACAGAGATATTTTGTTATTTTTTACAGTTTTTTATTAAGTAATTAAATTAAATATAGTCAAACTGTAAATTAAGGACATTTACATGAATTAATGGCATGTTTTGAATTCAATGAAATAATGCAAATTTTGAATTCTAATAAATTTGATTTTAACTGAATAAAAACACAACACACTTAACCAATAATAATTTAATAACAATAAAATAAAATAAAATAATTGATTTTTTATAGCATAAAAATTATATTTTACTTACTATTCATAAAAAAAAAAAAAAAATCTAAAGCATTACTATTCATTTGTTATTTCATGTTTTTTTTTTGTCCTTTTAATGAATTTCTATTTTTATCAAAATAATGAAACTAGCTATTTGACTGGAAAATTGGTTTATTATAAATATTAATGAGATCTTTAACACATTGATTGCCAACTATGATATAACTCCAAGATAGTGTTCTTCTTTAGGACGCCAACTATAAGTTATCTCGAGCTATGTTTACTTGCCATTTTTGTATAGTTATGATTAAATTTGAAATACATCAGTGTTAATTGCATAAACAGAAAATTCATTTATTATAACAATAATTATAAAATAAAATAATCAATAAATATGTAAATGTGATGCACTCGACAGTTTGAGATACTACTGACGAATATGAATGTGTATCTATTTTAAGCTTTAGAGAAGCGTGTCTGTGTGCAAATTTTTTTTAACTTTTTAATAATTCATTTTTCATTTTAAGAATTTTAATTTTAAGTTTTAAATTTTAATTTTTGTTATATTTTACTTTATTTTCATGACTAATTCAAAAATGGCAACACACTCATTAGATCACCAGTCCTTAAGTACAGAGACAGATGCCCCTAAATCAAGCACCCCCAACTCTGAGAAAGGAATATTTTGATGATTTCAGATTTTGATGGAACACCTGAAATCCTGCTTAAATTTTAACTATTTCAGAAAAATTAATTAATAGATTCTGTAATACTGTAGACTTCGATGACTTCCAAAACGAATACTTTATGAATTCAATCTTAACTAAAATTAAAAGCAAAGCAGCCGAGCCCATTTCCACCCATTCCCTAACCAATTGGATACAATTAAAAGCAATTGTATTAAACTCACACAGTGACAAATGAGACACTCTCCCTCTCCTGTTAAAAATATATGAATTGAAAAAAGGTCCCAACGAATCCCATTTTCACCTTTATGAGCGTATAATAAAACTGCTCAATACAGCTTACATACATCTCTAACCACAAAGGTAATTTTGCCACTTAATGATACTTGTTCAAGGTATAAGTTCAAGGTATAAGTTCAAGGTATAGTTCAAGGTATAAGTTCAAGTTCAAGGTATAATTCTAAGATGATTTTAGTTGGGGTTCGGTCGAGGTAGATCCAAAAAAACACAAATTAAAAAAAAGTATTTTTTTTATAATAAAGGATTATCTGCCAACGTTTCGGCTTACATTGTAAGCCATCTTCAGGGCTGTAGAAATACAGTGTCATGAGAATTCAATAATATTTGAATTTAGTATAATACAGAATTATAATATAATGTGATATCAAGAGTATGAATGTAGAAAGCTATGTAAGACAATTTAAAGTTTATGAAAAAAATTTGAAAAAGAACCAATTTGAAAAAAAACATGCAAACAAACAACTTATTGACAAGAAAAAAATTGAAATATCATTAAAGCAGTAATTTGCCACACCTACCTATCATGAAGATGAGAGAGGACGTCCTGTCCCTAAGTTCACATTTCCATGACTGAACATTATGAATTTGTTTTGAGTTATGAAATAGAAAGGGGAGTGGGGGTAGCAGGTACAAGGCAGGCGGAAGGTGTAAATGGAAAGCGGCCTGTTGCAAGAGAGGGCAATAAAAGGACAAAGGAAAAAAAGGGAAGGGTATTATTGGGAATAAGTGACTTTGGAACTGAGAAAAATGTTTTGACAGGTTTATTGAGACGGAGGGTTGTTGGTTTTTAAAATGTTAAAAATGTTAGAATAAGTTGAGGAAATTTGTTCTATGTCTGTTCTGTCGTTAACTGGATAGTGTTGTAAGTTGATGTGAACGGTTTCAGACAAAAGACGTTTGTGTTGGTAGGGTTCAGTGGAAAGAATGGTTAAGCTGTCGAAGTCAAATGTGTGTGCTTCATGAAAAACATGTTTGGTGAGGGCAGTTTTTATTAGTTTATTCTTGATGTCATTTTTATGGTTATTAATTCTGCGGGAAATCGGGTTTTTTGTTTGTCCAATGTAAGAACCTTGGCAATGCGGTGTGGAACAGGGAATTTTATAGACGACATTAGTTCTGTTAGGAAGGGGGATGGGGTCTTTGAGGATGGTGTAAATAGATTTTAACTTGTTATTGGTGGAAAAAGAAAGCTTGAGGTTAGGAAAAGTTTTTCTGAGAGATTTCTTAATATTTTCAGACAGTTTTGGAATATAAGGAAGAGAACGGAAAACAAGGTCGTTATTTTGGGGGAGGGGGATAGTTGGAGAAGTGGAAATAAAAAATTCCTTAACAAGTTTTTTAATGGTGTGAGTAGGAAAACCATTGGACAGGAGGATGTCAGTAACACGTTTAATATTTTTTCTGTGGAAAATCTTGTCAGAGAGTGTTAGTGATCTGTAGATGAGGTTTTTGGCCACATTAATTTTTTGATGATGAGGGTGAGATGAGTTAAAATGGAGGAGACGACCTGAGTATGTGTGCTTAGTATACCAGTCAGTGGAGATGGAGCCATTGGTGTTCCGGATGATAAGGGTGTCAAGAAAGGGAAGTTGATAATCCGATTCCTTTTCTATGGTAAATTTCAGACGAGGGTGGTATGAATTAAATGCAGTAAGGATCTGGGGGATTTTTTCGGGATTGAGGATGAGAAAATGAGTTTTTAATGTCATAATGGTTTTGTCAGCTCAGAATTTGTAAGGATGGAAGGAGAAATTTGCTGAGCTTAGATGCGGGAGAGTTAATATTGGAGACAATGGAGCGAAGGGAGAAATGACAGAACCAGAAATAACAAGTACAGACACTATTTTCTAGAAACTGTTCGACCCAAACCAGTATACTTCATGAATTTAGTTAACAACAAAAATCTCCTTCCCTATATTATTTTTCCTAATCTAAATTTTAAATGACTCTGGTTGCTCTTGGTTATTTGTTAAACCAGACATAGGAATTAAATATTTTATTGGGCCATATTTTTAGGGTCTCCAATTTATGATCGGTAAAAACGTTTTTAATTGGATTGTAAATGATCCCTTAATCCTATTATTCCACCCACTTTTTTGATTCTTAGCCTTTTTATTTGTATTAAGTGTGAAATGTCAAATTTTGCTGTAAAAATTAAATATATGCATTTGTTAGTATGTTCCCAAACACTTACAAACTTAGTTCAAAAAGGAGAGTTTTTTTTTTTTTTTTACAATAGATATTATTATTAGATGATTTTAGTTGGGGTTCGGTCAAGGTAGATCCAAAAAAAAAAAAATTTAAAAACATTTATTTTTGTTCACGTAGGCTTCGTCGGTCGTCAGATGTATTTACCATTTCATCTTCCGGGTTGGACCGAGTCAAAATGTTATTTGCCGAGCTTTCACACATCATGTGATCTCGCCCAAGGACAAGACCGCGCCGGGATTATACACCACCTGGTGTATAAAACATGGTAAATATATACCATCTGGATTTTTAAAAATCTCTCTTTACAACTCTCATTCTCTTTTCAGCCCTGAAGAAGCCATCACATGATGTGCGAAAGCTCGGCAAATAAGAACAATTTGACTCGGTCCAACCCGGAAGATGAAATGGTAAATACAACATTTATTTTTTTAAAGGATTATCTGCCAATGTTCGGCTTACATTGTAAGCCATCTTCAGGGCTATCATGAAGACGAGAGAGGACGGTCATGGACTTAATTGCAGTCATGGAAATGTGAACTTAGGGGCAGGACGTCCTCTCTCGTCTTCATGATAGCCCTGAAGATGGCTTACAATGTAATGTAATTGGCAGATAATCCTTTAAAAAAATACATTTTTTTTAATTTTAATTTTTTTTTTTTGATCTATCTTGACCGAACCCCAACTAAAATCATCTAATAATTACAAACTTAGTGACCATTTTTTTCTAATTTTTATTAGATATAAGCTAATAAAATTTAGAATTAAAAAAAAAAGTATCATGAGAGCAAGCCTGAATGCTGAATTCCTTTCTTATTCACAGGAATAATTGTGTTGCTTGTTCAAGTGATCCAATGCATTTATTTTAGACATTTAGAAGTCAATATAGAATTCATGTTTTTTTATAATTCTTAATAAAAATTAATACATTTTATTATTTATAGTGATTTTATCATTTCCAGATTACATATCTCACACCTCCTGATATTGAAGGAGTGAGTTGGAATTGTATTCACCATACTTGCTCCATTTTATCAGACAGTACTACATCCACAGATATTCTGCTTTTTGGAGGTAGACTTTCTCCACTGAAATGCTCAAACAAGAAACCTATGAGAATCACTGTTTGTATAAAAGAAAATAATGAAATAACTATAAGGGGAAGGGTGCTAAAAACAAGTGAACCTGGACCTAGTCCAAGGAGACGGCATACAGCTACTCAAGTTGGGTGGAACTCAGCTTTTGTATTTGGTGGAATTTGGACTGATCCTGGCTCAAAAAAACAAGAAGTAAGTTATAGTCTTCTAGGAGGTAAATCACCTAAACAAATAATAATAATTGAATCAAATATTAATCACTCCACATTATTTCTTAAAAAAGAAACTGTTCATTCAAGCACATTTGGATTAGATCCAGGTATATCTTGCATAAAAAACACCAGTCATCTGATAATGTAGTCCCACATTGCAGACATGGTTCTACTGTTCTGTATAGTTAGTCAGCCAGTTCAGCTGTAACACTTTGGACATTAGTCAATCTATTATAAAATTTCAGCTATCTGAACTGGTTATTGAGTTAATTTGAAATCATACTGTTCTTCTAAAAAAATACAGCTATTATCTTCTATTTGAAAAGCATATTACTCCTGGAGGATTTCTGTTTGTTTTTCCTATTGATTCCTAGTGCCATTTTTAATTTTTCTTTGATTAAAAGTATACAAAAATACCTACTATATCATTAAGGATAATTAATTAAATTCATATCTGATTGAAAAATAAAGGGGTGTTAAAAAAAAAATGTCCGTTTTATCAAATTAAAGATTTCAGAGGACTAGATGTTTTAATACTTAATAATCCTTTTATAACATTCTCTAGTCTTGTTAAATCCCATTCGACTTCTTCAAAAAAAACATCAGCTTAGTTATTTGTTTCAAAGAAGAAGTGTCCTATAAAAATCTCATAATTTTAAGGCATTACTGGACACAAAAAAAAACAAGGCCCTTGAGGCGTCATGAAATTATTAAATATGAAGGGAATGGTGTTTTTGACCAGAACACGCATTGGTTTGAAAAAATTAACAGTGGAGATATGATGTTAGAAGGGAAGTAGGGCTCAATGTGACTATTAATGGATCAATTATTACTGATGAGGTTCTGCAGAGCTGTTAAGACAAATCCATCCTAAAAGTACTAGCAAACTTGCCAGGGAGTGTGGTGTGTCGAAAGATATTGTTAGTCGCCATCTCCTCCCCATGGGGAAGGAGAAAAAGAGCAGCAGACTGGTCCCTTACAAACTTAAACCTGAATAATTAGCTAAGGAAATTTATTGAGATATCCTGTGATGAAAATTGGTTTTACTGGTGAAAATATAATATCCAAAAGCAGTGGCTAGATAGGTCTAACTTTTCGAATTTTGAAGGTGTTTTTCATCTCTAAATTCTCAACTGGAAACATTATAGGTGAATTTATCTAAGCATTATCTTGCTTTGTTCAACTGAAAAGGAGTTTAATACCAACAAGGTAATGCTTGTCCTTGCACTCCCCATTGGGCCAAAGATAAGTTTAATGAACTTCATGGGTTCGAACTCTTGCCTCATCCACCATATAGTCCAGATCTTGCACCATCGGATTACTACTTTTTTCTTCAAGGGAAAAAAATGTAATAATTTCAATAAGTTAAAATAGCGGTCCAAGATTACTGTTGAATTCTCAAGGAATGGCATCAGCTTGGGGTTGAGCAATTGGCTAGCAGATGGGTAATGAAAGTAGATAATAATGTAATATGCTTTGAATATTAATTGTATTTTATATCAAATATTTGGTTGAAAAGTGGACATTTTTATTTTTATAAACCCTTTTAATATCAAATCTAATTTTTTTTACATGATTATTAATGAATCTAGATGGTAATAAGTGAAAGAAATAAGATGTTTTACTTCCTATCTTGGTTCATTAATACCTGTTCGGAAAAAAATTGAGTTTGAATTTATTTTTATGAATATATTTATTCATGTTTGTATCCTGATGCCAGCTGTAGAAGGTACACATTAATGCACCAAAGTCACAACACTTCTCATTAACACTCATACTAGACATCATTCCTTAAAAAAAACACAGATTTCACTAACAGATAATTTTAAGTACCTTCTCTGGAGGCTGAACATATTTGAGAGAAAGTATAGCCATTTTAACATATTTGTCAAGTTGGAAAAAGCCCTAGATCAAATCATATATCCTGCTCTATATTATAGTTATTTTACTTTCAAAATTATTTTAATTAAAAACATTAACCCTGTAGATTTGTCTGATATTGTTTTCATTTAATTGTATACTTGACAGAGACAAGATCAGTGGCTGCTATTATTCTATTAATTAGCTTAAATTGATTTTCATGGAATTATAAATATTGTAAACTGAAAAGTAATACACTATGTTCATGAAAATGTTGTGGAATGCTTAAGGATATTTGTACTTATAGCATGACAGGTAATAAAATAAAATATCAATGATGCTTCTCTTTACTCTGTTTGCTTCAAATGCCTCATAATTGTTATGAGATTCAAAATCGTTCCATTTAGAGTTGTGAGTTGTTTACCAAAGGATCTCAGATAACTCTCATACCTTATATTCTCCGTCTTCATTGGTTTCTGTACATCTCCCGTTGGCGAGCGCTTTCGGATCTTGTCCATCTTCTGGCCGAATACGTACGTTCACTGTCACGGTCCGTATTCAACTGTGTTTTTCTGTGTGTTAGTTGTGTCAGGTAGCTGTAGGGGTCACTTTTGTCGGTGATCAGGTATGTTGCATGCGCGAGTTGAGGGTCATCGTCCATTATTCCAGGTATAAGTTGAGGTAGGGATTAGTTGTAATCCCCTTTGTTGAGNTATATATATATATATTGTACTAGGGCTTTTTCTCGCTTGACAAATTTGTTGAAAACTACTTTTTTTCCACCTCATAGTTTTCATCTTATTGCCGCTATTTATTTTTGAAATGGGATATTTTAAAATTCACTTCATTTTAGTATATTTTATTTAGTTTTCAGCAATTTTATGTTAAAAAATAACATCAAAATGTGAATATTAAAATAGATTATTATATGTATGTTAGAAAATAAACTATATGGAATAATTTGCAGCGTTTTCCATATGAAGTTATTTTATTGCAGATTTTTAATGATGCTTGGTTATTAAATGAAGAAGAAATATGGATGAAGTTAAAAAGTAAACCTTCTCCTAGATTTTCGCATTCTGCTGGTTCTCTTGATGGAGTTATATACATTATTGGAGGCATTGGTGATAAAACCTTGAATTTTGGAACTCTTAGGGATATTTGGAGTTATAACCTTGCAGGTAATCAAATAAAATATTTATGCTTTATCTTTTAATTAGGTCTGCTACAAATGACTTTGATTGATATGAGATGAGAAGCCTCTCTCCCCAGGATAGTTAATTGCTTTCCAGAGTACAGATAGGGTAAATGAATGCCTTTGCTGCAGTCCTTCAATGAATTCCAACATTTTGAGATAATCTTTCATTTTTCAATAAAAATCTTCACAAAGGAGCTGTATAAACTAAGCAGGTTTCCCAAGTTTATTAAAGAGGCATTAATAAGATTTAATGAATAATTGTCTCTTAAAGCCTAAAGTCCATCAAGCTGGAGCTGCATAAACTAAGTAAATTCTTGTTAAATTCAATACATTATTTTTTATCAACTCAAAATGAGTTAATCAATACTTTATTTGAACTTTCCATTTTATGTAATCCTCCATACTTATAAAATATTTCCTTTAAACGAATCTGTATTGAGTTACAGAGAAAGGCTTTTTGTTTAGACACTTGACATTTCAGGTAATCCCCACTCCTATTCATCTGATATCACTCAATAACAAACTAAACTTTTCTTTTTACATTTAAAAGTAAGATGTAAAATTTCACTAAGAAAACAATTAATTTTGGCTTAAGAACTGTAAAATTGAAATTTACAATACAGGTAAACCTCTCTCCTAATTGTCCAATTTTGCTGAAAAAATCCTAAAATATTTCTTTTATCATTAAACTTGAATTTATTTTATAATTGATGTATAACGTTATTTTCCACTTCTTTTCATCGGATTTCATCCATTAACAGACCTAGCCTTTTATTTAATATTTATAGGTGACATGCAAAATTGTATTATGAAAAACTAATAATTTTGGCTTATACACCATAAAATTCAAATTTATGATACTGGCAGTGCTAACTTTTAGTTGTTCAATTTCACTGTGTAATTCCTTAAAAATTTCTATTATCACTAAATAAATCTGTGTTTCAATACACTAACCTAAATAACACTCTCTAAATAAAATTAAAAAGAAGTGTTTGGCATTCGCACACTTGACATTTAAGATAATCTCCCAATTATATATATCAAGTTTTACTCTGTAATGAACTTAGTATTTTTAATTAAATTTAAAAGCATTATGTTGTATTTTATTGAGAACAACAACTCTAAAAAAAAAAAAAAAAAAGTGTTTGGTATTCGCACACTTGACATTTCTAATAATCTCCCACTTCTATACATTAGGTTTTACTCTGTAAATTTAAATTTAAAAGCATTATGTCATATTTTATTCAGAATAGCTACTAACTACAGCATTTTTTTTTTTTTAATAAGCTTCTGGGCCGTACTGTTAAAATTTTTATAAGACAGGTAAACCCTCCATTTCTAATTTTCAAGTTTGCTGTGTAATACCTAGAACATGTCTTTTACCAATAAACAAATATATGTTGAGTTTCTTAAAGTATTATAAACAGCTATATCTATATAATTTATAAAAGGACAAAGTGGCCCTTAAATAAAATATCTAATATTCTATTTTTACTTATTTGGGAACCTGAAAGAAGTATTCTTAGGAGGGAAAAGAAAAATATTCAGTAAAACTTGGTGAAATTCTTAAATATTGGAAACCTGAGTCGAAATTAACCCTTTCTTCCCCGCCAGAAGTTTTAATAGTCCTAAAACAAAAAAAAAAATCATTAAGGTCAATGTCTTGATAAGTTCTAGGCTAAACTTAAAGCCAATACTGGACTTCATTATTTTTTATAGTTAGAAGTTTTCTAGGTAACAAAAACAAAAAAAAAACAGAAAACCATGTTGAACTGGTTGAAATGATATAAATCGTAATTTCATACCCTAAGTGCAAAGGGAGTTTTAGGTACACTAACCTAGGCTTTCTAATTAAAAGATTTCATCAAGTTTTTAAAATTATGGATGATTGTTATCAAGGAAGATAGATGCAAGATCATACTCTCTTCATGTCAGATTATTGATAGATTTTAGAAAAGGGCAAATCCAAGATATATACAAGGTCACGTAAAAGAAGCTTCTGCAGGAAGTTGGTTCCATCAATGACACACCACTATCTTTGTATATTTATTAAAATTATGTATTCTAATAATATTTGTTTATAAAATAACATTATATATTTAATTATCATTTTTTTATTTAACGTAAAATAATCTAAAAGATATATCTTAAAAATTTAGCCTCCTAGGCAAAAACTGATGAAAAACATTTTAATTCAGGGCTACTGATTAATTACTTTAATTAAAACCCGTACTGAAACTTATCATTTATTAAAAGAAGTCTATGGCGATGAATATAAACATTTGATAAACCATGCACAGGAGTTTAATATGTTACTATATTATATTGTACCTTGAGTGGTTCAAGCATTTCCTAGAAGACGTTGGAGATGATGACTGCCAGGTTTAAAATGGATGAAAATATCGAAAAGGTCGGTCATCTGGTTTGATCTGACTGTCGGTTAACAATTCGTGAGATGCTGAAGGTGTTGGAATTAACAAAGAATGCTTTAGGTAAATTTTACATTGAATTGAAGAAGCCATCACATGATGTGCGAAAGCTCGGCTAATAACACCAATTTGACACGGTCCAACCCGGAAGAAGAAACGGTAAATTTTACATAACAATTTGATCATGCAAAAAGTATGTGTGAAAGTGTTGCCTAAAATTTTCACAATTGAACAAAAAGAAGCTCATAAAAAAGTGTGTACTGACACTTTAGAAGTCATTACAAATGACCCAAACTTCTTGGAAAGAGTCATAACATGTGGCAGATCTTGGTTTTTCCCTTACGATCCCGAAACAAAAGTCAAACAATGCTGTGAAAGAAAAAGTGGCTCGCGTCATGCCTGCATGAGCTCCTGAGCTCACAGAACAAGACTTCAAGTGCTGTTTCAAAGAATGGAAAATTCGCATGGAGCACTGTAAGGAGGGAGGAGGGAGTGATGAAGGTGATAAAAATTAAATTTGACTAAATTTAAAATATAATAGTCTCGTTATTTAATAGCCACACCTCATATGTGTATGTTAGTACATACATTTGATTTAATTTAAACTTACAAGTTTATAATATTCTCATTTCTTTTGTAATATTTTCTGGAATTTTAAGCTTAGCAACTTGTAAACAAACTATTTTCTTTCTTAATATGTATAATTTAGATTTTATGGTTTGCTACATTATACATAAAATTTTAGATGTGTATTTTTCCTATCAGTTGTGTGATTATAATTATAATCATCATGTCTCAAGGAATAATTTTTAATTGTTCTTTCTGAAATTTGAATTAAATCTTCTAAAACAGATTTATTTTGATCATGTGATTCCTAATGCCACTAGAGAGTGATGCAAGCCAGAAATAAATTTAGTGCTGTCATATTGATGTATAGTTTAATTTATGCTGTTTTTTTTAAACTGTTACAATTTTCTGTTTCAGATCAAATATGGACTGAATTAAAGATAAATATAATTCCTCGATACAGTCATACTTGCCATATAAGTGAAAAAAATATTATTCTTATTGGTGGAGTTAATGAGTTCTCTGAAAAGCAACCTGGGATTACATTAATTAACCTTCCAGATTTGGCAGTTTCTGAATTTAAACTTCCAGTAAGTTTAAAAGATATTAGAGATCCAGTACTTGCAATGTGGCTATATATTTTAAAAATGCAATCATTTTATGTTTAGAATTAATTGCATTTAATAGGTATTCTTTAAAGCTATGAAATAAAAATATATTTTTATTATTATTATACTCCATTTTTGTTATGGCCCCAAAATCTGTGGTCAGCTTTATTTGTTTTTTCACAAAGCTTTGTTTGTTTTTCAGAACAAAAATGACTGATGTCTTTTGACTCTTGTATTTCTTATGTTTCTAGTGCTCTAGTATCTGCAACTTTTATAATAATGATAATTATAATAATGAAACAAAATTTTGTACATAAGTTTCTTTCTTTGTAAACCATTGGATGAGTTGGTAAACCGAACTGAAATTGCTTGAGTGACTCAAAACTATTTTACTTTTGCATAAGAATGAATATAACATTTCTACATTGGAAATTTTATTACATTAGTAGATGATTTTTTAAAAAGGCTTAATTTCTAATTCATTGCCTATATAAATTTTAATAAATCAGGAAGTCAATGATAATAATTAACCACTTGAGACCAAAGGAGGTATGGACAAACTGATTGCAACAAACTCAGCTGGTCTTGTTCTACCATTTGTTGAATATGGCAGGATTAAAGTCCCAAATTTTATTCTTCCTTTCTAATAGAGATGAAAAATTTTGGAAGATTTTCTTGACAATCTTTTTTTTGTAGCTAATTAATGGCCTACACGAATATCAACCTCGTCATATTTTTGGGTTTTCAAATATTCTTAGTTTTTCAAAATTGAATTCCCTTCAAAAGAAAACTTAACGAAAGCCCTTCAGAAAAAAAAAGTCACTGACACAATCCTTTCAGTGGAAAGAAAAAGTACACGACCACCCCCAAAAAAAACCTGAGCCAGTTGTTATCCCATGTAATTGCTTAGAAGAGTCCAACTAAGATTATGATTTAAGTTCAAATGGAAAGTTTTTGACCATAGAGATTATTAGTAGAGAATTTTTGTTGGGGTTCGGTTAATGTTGATCAAAAAAAAAAAAAATACATTTAAAAAAATAAGCATGAATTTTTTTTATTATCTGCTGACATTTTGGTTTTGTAAGCCATCTTCAGGGCTCTCACCTCAGGGGGACATCACCTGGATCAAAATCTGTCATGAGAACAACCTAAATAGCTGCATTCCTTTGGAATTTGCTAAAGACATATTAAAAGTAAGTTAGCTTAATCAGAAAAGAGCCTTCACATATTCATAGGCATGATACATGAGATGGAAGGCATGTGATTTCTGATGATTTTTTTTTTTTTGCAAAATTACCATTTTGTGATGCTTGACAACTTCTCAAAGTATTTTATTAATTCTCAACTCCTCCCGATGGTATTATAATAACTTGTTTTGAAGAAGTTGTATGTGTGATGGATATCCATGCATATCTTAGTACCATTGAAGGTGGGTGACCACCCTGACATAATTTATAAGGAGAAATCCTTTTGGGCTCTTATCATGACTTATCATGATAATAGTATAATAATATTTACTATTAAAGTATTAAATAACAAATAAAAGGAGAAATAAGTGTATACTTATGTTTACATACATTATATGTGTGTATAGAGCTTTATGGGAACATGTTTAGTTTAGTGAGTGATGTATTTTATTTTTGTTGAAAACATATACCAATATTATGCTATCCCTCATTCAAAAAAAACCTTGACATTAATTTTTTAAATTTTTATCTAATATTGTTGTATAACTTCAATGTTACAGAGTACTTCCAGAAGTCTACCCATTATGCTGCACAATCATGCAACTATTTCAATTCCGAATGAAGAAAAGATAATTGTAATTGGTGGTGGAGGACATTGCTTTTCATTTGGGACATATTTCAATACACATCCTATTTTTATAAAACTGTCAAATTGTTTCTGATTAAAGTTCTTTGATGAAGGTTTGTTTAATATTTATTTCAAACAATGTTATCTTGAGAAGTTATATTGGTGTGTTACACATGTTATAAGAGAGAAGCTATTCAATTCTTTAAAAAAGTGATACATTTTTACTCAACTTTATTCATTTAGTCAAGAAAAAAGTATATTGTGTACATATTAATATATTATATTTTGTAAATTCATGATATTTTTAATTGTTTATTTTTTATAGTTTGCCCTCTTAATATTTTTATAAATTTTACTAAGTTTAATTATTTATGAGAAAAGCATGCATTGAATCATTTAATAATGTAGCTATAGTGAAAAAATGAATTTCTAAGCATTTGACTCCGTTAATGAAGGTAAAATGCATTTCTAGACTCCCAATTTGATTTTGAAAACAATAGGAGTGGCAAAACTATGTAATTATATGAAGAGAGGATTGTCAGGAATTCGGTCATGGTAGTTGATCAATTAAAAACTGATTTGGCACCAAAATAGTTTTTATTTTAGCCAACGTTTCGGCCTGAATTTTAGGCCTTCGTTATAATTCTCATTCCCCTCCCCCCTCAACTCCAATTCCACCTAGTTACACTCCAATATTCCGTTCCCTACCTTATATTCCCACTCTATCAGAAAATATCAATAAAGCTCTAATTAATACCTTCCCTAAACTACGTATAGGCTTCTTCATCAACAACAAACTACAAAATTTATACACTAAACTGAAAGACCCCATCCCCGATACTGACAGATGTAACGTCATTTACAAAATCCCCTACGCCACTCAAAATTGTACAGTAGCATATATTGGACAAAATAAAAAGACAAATCAGTAACCATAAACATTACATTAAAAATAATAAAACCACCACAGCCCTTTCAAAACACTCAGTAGAGTAGTTAGTAGTAGTTTGTTAGTAGTAACTAACAAACACACTTTCGACTTTAATAAATTCACACTTCTTGCGACTGAACCAAACCTTGAGAAACGACTTAGCCGAGTCTATTCACATTTAGAACATTTAGAACCCCATTAATGACAAAACAGACAAACTATATTTCTTCCACATACTGCAATATTTTTCACATCTTAAAACAAAAATCGTAATAAGACCACCCCATTTCATTTTTCCCCTCCCACTTTCTTACAGCGATATGTCCTGTACCTTAAGCCATTTAAACCATCTCATCCTAACTCCTAAGTCAGTTTCCCATTCCTTTTCACAGCGGTCAAATAAAATTTTTTAAACAGATCAGTTATGATGTATATTCAGTTGAGCACGGGTCTCTCTCTTTCCCCATCACCCTATTTGGTATGTACACTTATGAATTATATTAATATTTTTTTATTTACAATGTTTTTTTTATATTTTTATAAATCGAGTACACACAGTTTTATATTTTCATTCATTAATTGTTGTTTGTTTATCTTATATAGACATGTTTCTATATTATTTTGCATGTTTCTCTTTCATATTCAGCCCTAAAATAAAAACTATTTTGGTTACAAATTTAAATTGCTCAACTACCATGACCGAATTCCCGACAATCCTCTCTTCATAGAACTTGGCGGTCAACTATTCATTCCACATCTATCTAATTATATTTTTTATTAGTGATTATTTTATTTTATTTTTGAAATTTGAAAAAAAAGTTAAGCATTATAAATCATGATGATAACTGTGGTAAAGTAAACCCACATTTTATTATTAATATGAATCAAACAGAGCAAGAAAAAAAAACTCCGGGGATCGAACCCGGATTCCCCACTATCCTGACAGATGCGCTAACCAACTGCACTAACGAGGGAGCTGAAAATAATTTCTAGTTACTCGTACTTCACTTCACTCTGAGTCTAACGGCCAAGTATGACGAATATATCATCTTGTACTTGGCAGAACTAAAATTGTTGAAGTCATTTAACTTTTATTTTTATCTTGAAATTATCTTCCTTTTATTATTTTTATTTTAAATATGAAAAATTAAATATTATTTTAATTTCATACATTTTAGTTCCATAAATCATTTTTTAATTATGATTATAATTGTAAATAATAAGTTTTGAGTTTTATTTTGATTTTTGATATTTTGATTTCTTATTGAACTATAATTTTACTAATATAAACAAGGAGAGAGAGAGGTAGGTCACACGGGGGAGATAAGGAATTCGTTGTTGTATATACCATTAGTTAAGCCTATCAGTTAAGCTTTGTCCCTTGACGTGATAGGACAGTGAGTTAAGCTTTGTCCCTTGACGTGATAGGACAGTGAGTTAAGCTTTGTCCCTTGACGTGATAGCACAGTGAGTTAAGCCTTGGCCCTCGACGTGATAGAACAGTGAGTTAAGCTTTGTCCCTTGACGTGATAGCACCGTACTGTTCTAGTGATTCTCGCTATTTCCCTATCAGAGACATTTCAAGTTGATTGAACATTTCTCCTGAAATAGCGACATTTGATTATTTAATTTTTTGAATCATTATTATCATTACGGAAGAGTGCTAATCAATACCACGCTAGTAATCCAACAATTAGCGCACTGCCAATATCTCACCGAAGCCATACTTTGGCCAACGCTGCCTGCACACCTGTCTTTGACTGCCGGCCGGCCTCATCAGTTCAACCAGACGAGGACATTTTCTTCTTCACCCGGATTCGACGCAGTTTGTTATTTTCAACAATCTTATATTCCGTGAGCTCACAATCAGGTCAGACCTATTATTATTTATTCCTTCTCTCTCTCCTTCATACAACAACGAATCTTCTAAATAGTTGCAGTCAAAGTAAAAATTAGGATTTCACACAATTTTTACAAACTATTTATGTTTATTATTTATTAATTAAGTATTTAATTTATTATTTCTAATTAAGTTAATTTCTTTTGTAATTCCCTTGAATACAATATTTTTCTATTTGTTAAACCAATGCCAATAAACCATTTTCATTGTAAACCTATAAATTCTGTACTTTTCATTTCATGAAACATCAACATTTTTCTTGCTTCCCTTTTTTTATTAAAATTGCAAATAATTTATAAACATTTCATTTATGCTATGACAATATTATTATTCAGAAGTCACAATTAATATTGGCAAATTCATTATTGCATACACTATTACAACCAGACCCGGCATTTTATTTAGTGTATGAGGATTTCTACCCCTGGTTCAGCCTCCGCACGCAACAAAAATTGCTAGCTAGACTTGTTAGACTCTCGTTTGACAAATTGCCACTATCTAATATTCAAATCATGATGATAATTGTGGTAAAGTAATCCCACATTTCTTATTAATTTGAATCTTAAAGGGAGCTAGAAGAAAAACTACCTCAGCCAGGGAGGCTATACTCTCTATATACTATACTCTCCCAGGCTGAGGTAGAGAGTTTTTTCTAGTTTCCTAAATTGTCACCTATAAAGAAAAGTGGGTCAATTGGAAATTCTTTCAAGTTCACCTTAAAGAATACACTAACCTGAATGTAACAGTCAAAACACCAGAAGACATAGATAATGGAGTCAATAAACAATAAAAATGCAAACAGCTATTTATAAGTCCATAACACAATTAAATTAGAAACAACACCTAACAAACCAGTCACTCCTAGAGTACATCTTAGGCTTATGTTTTGAGAAGAACCAAGCTCAGAGAATGTGGCACATCAGAGAATGATACCCATCTAAAAAATCAACTAAACTAATTGACTTGACAATTTCAATGCAAACTAAAAGTATATGGTAACAATACATTTTCTAAATACATTAACAAACTTTTTCCTAAATAATAGTTAAAGAAATTGTCAGCTCCTTTGCTTGATATCATCTTTTATCTTTATTCCAATTCCATGAGGGTATTCTAGATTCTGACCATTGTTTAGCTGTTGCCCATCAGCTGGACATTTCTTTCCCCATACCCTTCCAGTCTTAGACCTATTATTTTCATAATTTACACTGCAGATATGCCTACTCTTCCCACTACCTCCCTCTTCAGTTTCGCTGATGATAAGCTACTTTTTCCATAAATTCAAATCCCATCTTAATTCTTCCCAGAACACCTCCAATTCCTAGAACCCTGACTATCCATGTGAAGATTCAATGTCAATCCTAAAAAGTCAAGTCCCGCCACATTTACCCTTCGCCACTCATCCTGTCCTTTTAATGAACTGCTTTCCCATTCTATTCCTCAGAAAACCTAAATAAATTATTGGTCTAGTCTTTGATAAAACTGTCGCCTAGGGTCCCCATATTACTGCAAAGGTATAGGCAACCAATAGTCACCACAAATTCACAGACAAATGTTCAAAATTATCCCTCTTAAACAAATGACTAATTTATACAATATTGAAACTTACTTTCACTTACGGCATAAAAGTCTAAGGCAGTGCTAAGCTCTCCGATATCCAATCCCTACAATTCAAGATCCTATGAAAATGGCTAATGCTCCCTCTACATATCTGACCTCACCATGCATACAAAACTTGACATCTCTTTATCACTTTCCTCGATAATAGTTGATAACTACGTTTTCATTCTTACTTTTCTGGGCACACCAATCATTCTGTCATCAGTGCCCTGTCATTCTCTTCTATCACAGACTGAGTCACATCTACTCAGGCGTATGTGGCCAAGAGCATTTTGTAAAAAGAAAATTATTCATTTTCTTATATAAATAATTTTATTATATAACAGTACAATGGAGCATTACATATTTATTATGCTTAATTTATTAAGGTTTTACCAAGAGGCTTTTTCATTGCTTTCAACACAAGCCATGAACAACTTTCATTGAAAAAAAAAAAAAAATAATACATTATATTGGTATATTTTCAATAAAGATTAATAATAAAATACATTTAAATAAATATTTTTTTAATTTTCAGAAGATATTTACAATAAAAATTCAAATTAAACAAAGAATGCTAGTTATTGTCCATTGATATAAAGAAAGTATAGGATTTGGTGGATGAGTTATCCAAAATAAATTCAAAACTTATTGAATGAATCCTGACCAATTTCTTCACAACTTTATATTTCATACTCATAATTTCATTCAAATTATTAAATAACTAATATTTGATAATAATTAATCTTTTGAATGTTTTATGGCACTAACAGTAATTAATACACAACATTATCAAGGAAAAAATGATCACACTCATAGACTACATTTATGAAGAATTACAGAAAAACTATTTGGCTTTGATTATTGTGGTTTATCATTTAGTAAAATTCTAAATCAAATTAATGTCTGCATAAATTGAAAACTTTATGCTGGGTGACAATATCAGTATCAGTTATATTGTCTAAGATACTTTGATTAAAAGTTTAATAGATAGATAATATTAGTAGATGTTTTTTTTTTGTTGGGCTTCAATTGACCTAGATTCAAAAAATACAAATTAAAGAATATATTTTTTTTTTTAATTGTATTTTTTGGATCTGCCTTGACCAAATCCCAAGAAAAAAATTTGATTAATAGTATTTGTTTATTTTTTGTGTATACCATAATGAGTTTTATTATTTAAGTGTGTTATGTTGGGAGTGGATAGCATCAGCTGGACATATGCATTATAGAGGCAGCTTTTTATATGTTTTCAGTTCAGTACTATCATTATCATTTAAAGCTTGTAAAAATATGTTATTATTAGCCTTTATATCACATGATCAAGTATAAAGGTCACTAATTTGATATATTTTGCTAGCCATAGGCTTAAATAAATAAGGAAATGTATCTTTCATTTAATCTAGTATCTTGACAACATTCTGCAGACTTGACTGACTGCATCATACCCCTCCCCTTTCTCTCGGGAAAGAATTATACTGTCTTGTATCTTGTACATGATTACTTTAAGAAATTATAATACTGTAATTTCTTGAACAATTTTTAGAAATTTTAGTTTTCCTCAAAATTTTTAAGCATTATCTATATAGCATATATTATATGATGACTTTGAAACTCTGATATGACAATTTGGGTAAAGTCTATGATAGTTTACAGTTATCCATAATGCGAGCTCCTTTCAGTACTGTATTCACAAAAGCTCGAGCTAAATAACCAGCAGTAATTGACTCATCACTTGACAAAAATTCATCTATTTCTTTGGTTTCATCTATATCTGAATCCTAGAAAAAAAAAAAGAAAAAAAAAGTAAATTTTTTATTATGAAAATCAGGTGTAAATTGTTTTGTTTTACTTTGTTCTATATAAATTAAATTGTTAAAATTTACGTGGGATTATATACCACAAAAAAATAATATTTATACAATTAAAAATTTAAAAAGTAAATAATGAGAGTCATTTACACAGCTTGACAATGCCAGCTCCTCCGAGCATAAGAAGATATATTCGTCGGATATATATATATCCGAATATATATATATATATATATTTTGGAGCTTAGACTCTCGACACTAGTGCGGGGAATTTAATAACTTATCAGACTTGTCCCGGTAGCATAAGTGGAAAATGCACCGGCCCGGATAGCAGGAGATCCAGGTTCGGGTCCTGGCTAGGACAGTTAGATTTTTTATTCTGTTCCCTTGCACTAAACATTTTTACTCATTGTGTTATTTTTTCCTTGACTACAGTCTCAGTCACTATTTTTTAATAGAGATTGAAATTAACAGGAGTTAATTTGTCCTCGTACTGTCCTGGTCACTATTTTTTCTACAAAGATGGAAAATACTCTGCTGTTAATTTGTCCCTGTTATTATTTTTCTACATAGATGAAAAATACTCTCTTATTAATTCGTCCCAGTTTCAGTTTTTTAGTGGAGGTAGAAAATACTCATACAGTTATTTTCTATTCTTCTAACATTCCATTCACTATTTATCTATGGAAATAGAAAATGCTCATCCTGAATTATTTAGTCCTTGATTGTGGTCCCAGTCACTGTTTGTATTTGGTAAATTAACTAGCTTGAGAGGCAATGGATGATAAAGGTAGTTATTTTCTTTGAAACATTTAGCCAATTTCATAATAATTTTTTTATTTTGTTTAATAATTGGGATACCGATAGATTTTGACCAATTTCAGGGAACGTGTCAAATGAGAAAACTTAGTTTAAGAATTTTAAGATGATTAGTTTATTATTGATTGAAATATTTTGAATCATTCTTATTATTCTATTATTAGGCACAGGCAATGTGTTATTGTATGACTTTAATGCTTCTAAAAACTTGTGATAACTAAATTCAAAGTTCATGGAATTCAAGGGATCGACAACTATTTCTAATAGAGCAGATTCTGTATAATAAAATTGAGTATTAGTAAAAGAAGGGTGTCAGTAACAGCCTGAGAGATTAGTTTTCAGTACGTCAACTGCTATTAATAGGGTTTTGGTGATTTCCTATTATAAATTATCAATATTACAGTCTCAGAGATCTATGAGGGTTATTCTGAGCTAAGTCCTGATAGATGGACCAACAAGCATTTCCAATGTTCCACCTAGGATGACTATTTAAAATACTTAATTACTATAAGATTGGATATGAAAGAAAGAAAAATAAATTTTTATTCTGGGACATAAGTCCCCTTGAATAACAAGATCACAGCTGACAGTATAGCTGATTCTGACCTAATTGCAACAATAAAAATAAAAAGTACAAATAAACAATATGCTAATATAAAATATTTTGAACAGAACTATGATAATGTTTACAAGTTCAGAAATAAAACAAATAAGTAATAAAAAAAACAAACTAAAAAATACAATAAAAAATAATTAAAAAATATAGGCACACAAAGAAAATGAGTGCTACACAAGAAAAAACAATGAAAATCAGAACTAATAGAATAACAATAAATCATGATAAAAATAAAAATTAACAAGATACAGTTTTGCAGTTCCTGATACCCAATTGTAAAGAGAGATGTTGAAATAGCTGGGATTCGAGCTGGAGATGATTTAAAGGATGCGAGCAAGGAAGAGTGACGGATATTTAGAGGGATCGAGTTCCAGAGCCTGGAGGATCTGATGAGGAAGGAGTGACTAAATGCAGCGGATTTGTAAGGGGGAAGATAAAGTTTGGAAAGTTGAGAATGGGTGGGGCGGGAAAGTACTGAGGATTTGAAAGTTGAAAGATCATAGACGTAGGGACGGGGAATAGGAAAATATGACTTGATAGAGGAGAGAACCAAGGAAATATTGCCTACGGTAAGTTGGGTATAACCATCCCGACTCAGAGTACACTTTGTAACGTGGGCGCTCCTTGGAGAACCAAAGACAAACCTGATAAAACAGTTTAGCAGAAGCTTAAGCCTATCCTCTAGTTCTCTGGTGAGGCCCCTTAAACAGTAAAACCATAGTCAAAATGAGGAAATATGAGTGAGGACACAAGGAGACTACGGGTTTTACGAGGCAGGAGATGACTAGAGCGGCAAAATTGTTGGAGAGTGGAGAAACAGCTATGGGAAATCTGTGAAATATGAGGTAGGGAGGGGAATGGGAAAATATGACTTTCCATGAAAAGGTTGGGTCTAGGATAATGCCAAGGTTTTTGACTGAGGAATGAAAGGAAATTGGGCGCTGATTAATTGTGAGGGAAGGAATAGTAGGGAATGATGTAAGCAAGGATCTAGACCCAAAAACAATAGCCAGAGATTTTTTGACTTTCAGAGAAAGCTTGTTTGTCAAAGCCCAGGAACATATTGGAATTTAGGTCTTCTTGGATTTTTTGGATGGCGGTTTGTAATTCTTCTGGAGGGAAGGACAGGTAAATTTGGGTATCATCTGTGTAAATGTGATAGGAACAGTGTCTAATGAAAAGGTTGAGGTCATTAATATAGGAAGAGAGCAGGATAGCGGAGATGCTAGAGCTCTGCGGGACCTGTAATAGGAAGAGGGGAAGATAGAGGTGCTTTGGGGACTACTTGGGATCGGCCTGACAGGAATGAATGAAACCAAAGAAAGGATTATTGGAGAAGGAAAGGTATTTAAGTTTAGAAAGCAGACGGTGATCAATCGTATCAAACGATCAAGAACAAGGATTGAGATTTTTCTTTGATCAATTGCAGCTTGGATGTCAGAGGTTATTTTTAGGAAAGCAGTCTGGGTAGAGAAACCATGCCCGGAAAGAATCCGGATTGGAAAGAATCTAGGAGCTTTGCATTTTCCAAGAAAGAGGACATTTGTTTCTGTACCAACTTTTCTAAGGGTTTTGCAAAGATAGAGAGAGTAGATATAGGACAGAAATCATTGAAGGAATGGGGATTGGGAATTTTGTTTAAAGGTTTAACTATTGCTTGTTTCCAGGAATTAGGAAATACTGGGCTCTGGATGGAAAAATTGTATACGTGCAGGAGGACAGATAACAATATTATAAATCAACCAAAGTATAATACTCATTTTAATTTTTGTTTTGGATCTCTGATCCTTGGGATTAGATCTTTAAACAGATTCTGATGTAGAAGACATAGACTCAGTAAGAGGAGGAATACAAAGGAAGTCAATTAAGAAATAATACTTAATATTAAATAACTTGCTTTCCTTTGAATTTAGCAAAAATGAATCAAGATGCACAGTATTTTTATCCTTTAATAGTTATAAATCTTTAAAGCAAACTGTAATGAATCCTTACTCCTTTCTATTTTTAGGAAGGCTTAATCTAAGCAAACAACAGAAACATCTTTAATTCAATGTTTTCGGCTTTCATTCTTTCCTCTTTTTTTTTCTTTCTATTTTTTATATTACTTTATTTTTATGCTTCTCATAAAATGACTGTTTTAACTTCCTTTTCTGCTTAAACTTATTTGTTTCATGCCCCATGATAGATATTATTAAATAATAACAATAATAATTTGACTTACCATCTCCACCTAAAGGTGGGCAGAATTACTAGTATTTTATAATTGTAATAGATTTTGATAATGAAAGTTTATATTTATAAATATCAAACTATTATACTAATTATATATTGCTTATCCACTATTTGAGCACTTAGTAAAGTAATAAAGTAGCTGCTTCAGTCTTATTGTTGAACAAAATTCCTTAAAATTATTTTTGAAATAACCAAAATAAAAGAAATATAAATTTTAAAAACTCACTTTTCTAAACATCTGCACAGCTTGATGAACAAGATCATCCAAATCCAATTGCTTTTGGAAAGTAAGCTCTGGATTTCTTGTTAATATTGTAGAAACAATACACAACAACTGAAAAAAGAGAAGAGAAATAACAAGTTTAAAGAATTATATAATAAAAAAAGACTGTTAGGCAGGAGCTGTACAAAATAAGTGGATTCCTCTATGCCATTTTGGCTTTTTTAAAGACAGATTATTATATGAAATGCAAATAACAATGAGAGGAAAAAGGAGAAATCACTAAAATGGTGCAGTATGGCATAACTTGTCTGTCAGGCTTGCCAGATACTCTCTGCCACAATCATTGGCCCTGAAGAAACAATGTAAGCTAAATTTTTCTTTATAAATATTTATTTGGTTGTGTTTTATTATCCCACATAAATTTTAAACAATTAATGAGAGGGAATAGAATAAAAAAATCTATCTGTCCCAGCCAGGAATCGAACCTGGATCTCCTGCTATCCGACCCGGATGCCCGGCATGCATAACTATTGCACCACCAGGACGAGCTAGATATCTTATTAAATTCCCACTACAATAGCAAGAGCCTAACCCACGAGAAATACGAGAACATCATCTTAAACTTGATGGAGCTGACATTGTCGACTCTCTTCATTTACTTTTATTTAATTTAATGCAAAATGCTCACCTCAACAATTATTTGCCTGTATGCTGGCTGCCGGATTTCATTTAAAGCATTTTCAACAACTAATGAAAAAGCCAATTCAGATCTGCTCATATCAGTCACAGTCGGTTGCCTGGGGATAATGGTATTTCCAATTTTTAATCCACCACTGGTCACTGACAAAACATCCCATACACGAAGATGAAATTTTGGAGGAGATCGGCACAAGCAACCATATAATATTCTTCTATCTCCACAATTAATTCTATAGAAAATACAGGTAAATAATTATTTTAATAAATTAAACTGTTTTGTAGTAGTAGTCATTATTTTCAACTTAAAAGAGGCTTATAGATCCTTAAGAAGTTACAGTAATTTATTCTAATGTGAGCTAGCCATAAGCCTAAGACAAATTTTCTAGACGGTCAAGGGACCATTAGTCATCTCTCCTGTGAGCTCATGTATATTGGTTTGGGAGAGAGTTGGGGATATAAACTTAGGACCTTTGGTAGGTGGGACATGCAAGATAAGCACGAAGCAAGAAGAATTCAGCTCATAGAATAGAATATTTATTTCCAGAAATCGAAATATATATTAGAATTTGGATGTGTCATAATACATGTCATTTAATTACTACATATTGTCATCATAATACATCACTATTTTATAAAAGTGTAAAACCCACACACAAAATAATGGTAAATATATCACTCTGCCGGGCCAAGAGCCCTCTGGAAAAGCGACTGTATCTGCCTCACTTCTCACTTCTGCAATTATTCACACAGTAAAGATATTCAGGGCAAGCCTCTCAACAAATTCACAAGTATTTGTTTAACATTAAGGTGCCTGATGAGGAGTGTGTTAAATGGGTTACAGTCTCTCTATCGCATCTGCTATAGAGGTGTGAAACATCTACCACTTGGCTTGAACTAGCCACTCTCTAAGGAGTTATTTTCCTTGAGGTATAATGAGGGGAAATGTTAAATTTTTTCTATGCAATTAGAAGTTTAATTTGTAAATTAGCATTCATATATTAAAGACACTTTACTACAAAGAAGTTCTTGAGTTTGATCTAATGCTTTTTATATTAAATGATATTAAGAATATAATGCAGATATATACAGCTCAGGCATAATATTTTGTTTCATTAGTTAATAACAGGATGAAGAAAGTGAACCCAGTATCTGGTATTTTCATGATTTATATGACACATATGGAAGCTTTATTAAAATCAATGTCACGATATGGTTCTAATATAATAAGATATTTAAGAATATAAATTGTCTTTGTCCGTCGGGATGGGGCCTGTATCGATAGATCAACTTAAACTTTATTTTATTCATAAAATATGGAGGGCGCTTATCAGGTTATCACCTCAGCAGTTGAGCGCCTTAAATCCCCAATAAACAAACAACAAGAATATAATTTTATAGTATTCTAGTAGTATTCATCTTATAAATAAAAATAAACTTAAATAAAAAATTTAACCAAAATACCTTTTTTCAGAATATTTCTCACTGACAGATAAAACTTTATGTAGAAGTTGCCTGATTTGAAAAGGGCTGAGATTTCCAAGATCAGTTTCTAAATTGCATATCTTTAAATAGTACTTCATAGCTTCTAAAACCCATCTAAAACAGAGTAATGATCTCATAAAATGTATAAAACAGAATCTAATAAAAGTGATACTAAATAACATTTCATCAGCTAGGATTAGAGAATGGATGATATCCTAAAGGCCAACTATTGAGTAAATAAAAGCATCACCTTATTTCCATAGTTGTTTCAAATAATACTTTTTTTTTGTATAAGGCCAATAAAATTCTGGTAAGGCATAAACAGTTCATGGTGATCAAAGTTTGTTTATTATGAAAGAAATAGCAGCAAAAATTGTTTCAATGAATTATATTTTCTAGCTAAGCTAAGTGTTGTAAGAGTGACTTTTGAAGTTTAAAACAAGAGAAATATCATTTAAAGATCAACCATGACCCAGGAACCCCTAATCTTTGAGAATTAAAAAAAAAAAAAAAAGACGGTGGAGGAAACATTGATTTTTTTTTAAATGGAGAGATTTTGACTGTAGATGTTTTTTATAGGGGTTAAATCAAGTTAGATCCAAAAATAAAATTAAAAAAAAGTGTATTTTTTTAAAAAACTTTTTAAATTATTTTAAAATTGGGAATTTTTTATTATCAGGCAGATAATTAAAAAATACAAATTTTTTAAAAATTGTATTTTTGGATCTACCTTGACCAAACCCCCAAAAATACAATACTGATTTTTTTATTTACAGATAAAAGAGTATTTGTTTTTTACTGATATAAAATAGGCACCATGATCATTTGATCATTGAAACTTTCATAATAATTGTCATATTTGTGTGGGATTTAGTCCATAATTTAGTTTTGAGACTATTTGGAAGTTATCAGAAATTCTGAAGACTTTTATTAAGGTTGTCAGTAAAAATGGTGTTATTAGGTACAAAAATTTAAATTTATTGGATGGATACAAGTGCATAGTACTATATTTGGAATGGGTGCCACAGTTAAGGATCTAGTTAGATCTAGTTAACAGTTACAACATAAAGCTGAGAAGATTCCTGAGGAGTTTTGGTGTCATCAGAAAATATAAATGTTGTTTGAGGAATGATAGCCCTTATTTAATAAAATTTTCTATCAAATGTCTTAGAAGAAACATTTGTTTATTATATTGGGTGATACTTAATATGTTAATAAGGGGAGCAAGGAACCGAGGAGGGGACAGGCTGAATCTTGGCTTGATGATATCATTGAGGCAAATGACAAATGCAAGTGCTTGGGAAGGAAAGGATTTTTGAAATAATATTATTTGAATTAACTTGAATCCAATTAATTTACAAAAACATATAATTTAGAGGGATTTGACCGATATTTAATTTTTAAATAATAAATAGCTGTTAGATGTTTTGGCCACAAATCAAGAGGCACCCCTCAGCCCAGTGAGGTGTATGGGGTTGAGCAGTTGTTGAGACACACAATCATATACTACGCATCCATAATCGAGCTTGGACCTCACTAAAGTTTTGTATAGTAACACCTTAATTGTTCTTTCTGCCCCCAGCTGGTATTAAAAATGAGTTAAGTATATTTAATGAGCTACAGCAACTCTATTTAAGATGTTTTACGAGAGTGCTCCATGATAGGTTTTGTAGTGATGGGAGATTAAGGGTTTTTTACTACATAAAAAAAAAGCCCTGTAGTCCAAGGGGGGAAATACATTTTAAGGGTGGATTTATTTTCTCAACCCACGGCACACTAGAAGAGTTGTGGGATCAGCACACCATTCTGGCCACTTGATCTTTTCCCGTTCATAAAAAAGAATGGTTCACAATTAGGTCAGGGTGTTCCCTAGGAGCACACCAGGAATTTTTTAGTCCAAAAAAGGCACAGAAAAAAAACCAACTGTGCGCTCTGAGTATTGAACCTGGAACCCTCGGCTCATTAGTCGAGTACTTTAACCACCAGAACCCTGCACCCCCTTTTTGCACTAAATATTAGGATCCCCTTGAGAATTTAGAATAGATATTTAAAATCTTTGATCATACATTCAAGTATAGGTTGAGTTAAGAGATTCTTGCATATAGGTGTATTGATTTTGAATGCTTATTTTTTTAAAATAGGCTAGAATGTCTTATGCAAAGAGTATAACCATAACTTAAAAATTTGACTTGTGATATAGGTGCATAACTTGTCACAACTAGGAACAGTTTAAAATCAATATATTTCTTGAAGTTTATGGACATTATTATTTGGCCATATTATTTATTATTGAACAATAATCATCAGTGCTGTATCTCCAACCACATACATGGTCATAGTGCAGTAAAAAAATAAATAGAAAAAAAATAAAAAAATAAAGAAAATGTAATTAATCTTAATTTGTAATACCTGTAATGTGCACTCAAAATAGTTTAAAGAGTAAACATATAGGATACTTCCCTGATATTGGAAGGACTCTTATCACTGAGAGCTAAAAAATATTAGTTAACTCCTTGAAGGCTGACATACGACTGGGTTACCTATTTTCTTAATTGACGATAAATCAAGGTATTACCCACCAAATGGAAGATTTAGGTTGTCTAGCCTATGAGTATAATATTTTATAAGTTTTTAAAATTTTTATTTTTCCAGATTGTTGCCAATACTGAGTGTAATCACCAAGTAAAACTGCTAAATAGTATACTTTCTGAAGAAGAAAATTAAGAAAGGCAAATAAAAGGTTAATATTTGGGTTTCAATTTAATTATTGACAAAATAATATTTTCACATTGTGAGTAATTCTAGGTCACAACATGGCCCTTTTGTGCTGCAATGTTAGATAAAATGAAAGAAAATGCTGCCTGCCCTCCATTCACAATATCTTGTCTCAAGTGACTTTACTTTTTTTTTTTGTTTCCAGGCTCAAAAGAAGAAATTTAGGCACTTAAAAAGAGGTGAAACAATGAACTTATTAATTAAGGTATAATAAGCGAATACCAGAATTTCTTTTTAAAAATACACTGACAATACATTTTTCGAAATTTAGAAAATGTTAAATGTTTTGAAAAATAGACTAAATTAAACTATCATAATCTAATGATCTCACAATAAAACTTTTCATCCAAATAATGACTTTTCATAACATCTTAGAGTAAAAAAAATTCTTCAGAAATATGTCAAAGTAATCTTTTTTTTTTTCTTATTAAAGGCATGGCAACCACTGAGGGTCATTATTGCCTCAAATACTATTGTCTATCATCATTGTAGAATTTTATGTTATGCAAGATAGATATTTTTTCAAATTTTTATAATTCATTTTATTATATTTATATTATTGAAAAAAATCATTATTAGGACAAGAGCTAAAGTAATCTTTAATAACCTATATTGTAAAGTATTAGAAAAACCTATATTAATAAAAAAAGAATGAAATTATGCTATATAAGAATGGATACCCTGCTCTTATTTTCAGAATGCCCTTAAAAAGGTGTGGGCTGGTAGTAATGAGTCGGCCGCAATAAAGGACTACTTCTTGTTGGAGGACTGCTTGAGTGATACTGTGCTTTTGAATTGTAGAGTAAATAATATCTCCTATTTCTGCAGGAGCAAGAGGCTTATCAAAGACTACTTCTTCATGCCCTACAACTCCTACAGTTATCTGCAATGGAAGAAACTTATGAATAATTTAGTTAATTAAAATACCTTCATTAATAAATGATTAATTAATATTGAAATACTTGATATAAAATGTTAATTAAATCACCTGCTTAACATTTACAAGTAGCGCAGTAATAAAAGGGCTTATACTATCAACAGTATGATGAAGAAGGCTACTACAATAACGAACAGCACGCCAGTAGTGCAGAGTTCCAGCTGTGTGGTAAAGTGATTCCAAATGCTCCATGACTGAAAACACAGGCCATTTAAAGTATCTATATATAATTAAAGACCATAATTCAATACAAAGAATGACAGGGATGGAACCTTAAACTGACTAAAGAAAATTGATTCATAAATAAGTAATTATTAGATGTTTTTTTATTGGGGTTCGGTCAAGGTAGGTCCAAAAAATACAATTTTTAAAATGTATATTTTTCGAATCTACCTTGACCAAACCCTAACAAAAAAACTTCTAATAGTAATATCTATGGTCAAAAAACTCTATTTGAATTAATAAGTAATAAATTCCTTATTAATTTATTTTATTTGTAAATATTTCAAGTGACAGGTCCAAGAACTATAAATAAGTATATTCGGCATTTTGCTTCAGGATATTCAGATTTTTCAATAAATTATTGTATGTAAAATTTATAGAAGTCCATCATTGATTTCTTAGTAATGGATTATAAAAGTTATCAAGTGTGCTGTCAATACACTGCAGTCCACATTGAAGCATTTTGTCTTAAACTAAAGCAAATGTAATTGTACAAAATATAATTTATAGAAGGTTGTTTAAATCTAGAATCTATGAACTAACATAAGAGCAGACCCAGGGAATAACTAGGCAAATGTATACCAACTATTCCCGCTCATAGAGTATAGCTGTTTTTATGAGGAAATTAATAAGAAGTTGAAATACTTCTGATTCTATAATATTTTATAGACAATGTGTTAGTAATGCAATCTTGTAGACTGCAATCTGTTAACCTGTCTTTTTAAATTATTTTTGCCTCAAATATAACCATTTTTCTAAACCATCTGATGACTGGTCATGTAAAATAAATATATATTATCGTTAATTAATATCAAAAGGAGAGTTTTTAATATCTTGATAAAATTTGGAATAATAATACTACACGGTAATATTATTAATACAAACTACTCATTGTAAAAGTAATCTAAATTACAAATCATGATGATAATTGTGTTAAAGTAATCCCACATTTCATTATTAATTTGAATCGTACAGGGAGCTAGAAAAAAAAAAACTCTTACTCTCTCGAGGTAGAGAGTTTTTTTCTAGCTCCCTGTATGATTCAAATTAATCTAAATTACACTTATATAAATTTAATAACACTCAAAGACATTGTTATGTAAAATTAAAAAAGATAATTCAATTCAACTTTAATTTTATTAGGTATTCATCATGAAATAAGATTATGAAAAATTTGATATTTATATATCATATCTCCAATAGAGATGATTTTCAAATTCACATTTTTCCAATAATTTTGTTCAATTTTCCAATAATAATGAATAACTTTATTTATATAACATAATAATACTATAATAAATAATACTTCAGAAAAATGCTTATTAAATAGATTATTAAACCATAAGAAAATAATATAATAATAAACTGCAGGATTTTTTAATAGTGTATTTATATACTTTATCTTTTAGATAAATACTTATACATAAATTACAAATGATAATAAAACTTTTCAAAACATATATAAATATTGTACATGTAAGATACTACACATAAAATATTTGTACAAGATGCTTACATTGATGAAATATTGTGAAAGTTACTATTACGATAAAAATTGCTTTGCTGTACTATTGGTATAGAAGTTATTTTCACTGTTTTATTATAAGATAATGACTTTAATAGTTAGTCTACATTTCAAACTTTTGTATAACCTCTTAACAGTATCACCATTAGCAATAATGATAAAAAAGTTTACAGTACCCTGTAATACAATAATTGCTATAGACAGAGTTAACAGAATTTTATAAATTTGTAAAAATTTAAATTTCATTCCTCACTAAATACAAGGATTATAGAAATTTTGTATTCCACAGGTCTGTTCTAGATAACACTGGGCTCATTAAGTTATGTTACGTAATTTTATTACTATGAAGAGTTAAAATTTTAAAATCAATAGAAGTCCAATTTTCTTTAGTTTTTACAGCTTTTTTACAGCTTCTAATACATAACTTTCCCATTGAGAACCACAAGGACTGTTAATATCAAGGTTCACTATTTTTATTTTAAATAATTATTTTAAAAATATAGCCACTCAATATAAATAGTTATTAGTAGCCAGATAAAACTGTGAGGGAAATAAATGTAAATAAATTTTCTGTTTTCCAAGAGCAGCATAAGAGAATTGAATACTTCATATTTCATTAAAGATAGATAAAAGTAAACGACTAATTTGATATTAATGCTGGATAGACTGTCTGGAAAGAGTGGGGGAAGTGCTCAACATTAATAACATTAACAACGTATGTAAAGTTTTTTTTTTTTTTCCGGGTTGGACCGTGTAAAGTTTTTGATGGTTGCCATCATCTTTTTGAGAGGATGAAGAGCATCGACAAAGCCAGATCGAAGAAGATGAGACTCCTGGCACAACTGGCATTTCTTAAGAGATGCAGAGACCACAACGTTCTACCCACGTGTTCCAAGGTGACGAAGAAAGGGAGCAGTCACCGCATTCAGAACATATTGGCAAGATCCTCGAAGATAATACTCAAGGCACAGATAAACGAGACTCGATCCGAACTTGCTTCGATTGAGAAGAGACTCTTTTGGGACCATATTCTGCTTTCAAATCTTGTATCTAAAGAAGATTGGGACAAGATTGACCGCCTCACCTGGGAAGCAGCTCAGCGGGATTTTGTCAAACACACCGACTCTCAAAAGAAGAAGTTTAGAAAACTTATAACAACTAAGACGACTCTCAACAACATATATGAAGACTCTCTAAAGAAGACTGTTGTGAACCTCACTAATGAAAAATTTCCGAGAGAGACACTTCAGGTTCTACAGAAAGGCTTCAACTACGCCATCGCCCCACGTCGGATTCCTACAGAGAAAATCATAACAAACGTCGAAGCTTGCATCATGAACCTTGCACCAGAAGCAGCTGAGACTATCCGACAGGACGTCAGTCATGCTCTAAGGAAGGCTAAGCCACCCAAGCCGAACCTCAGCAAGGAAGAATTCAAGGCACTAAACGACCTGAGGAAACGAGATGATTTGGTCATCACCCTGGCCGATAAGGGCAACGCCACCGTCATTATGAGAAAAGAAGACTACGTGGAGAAGATGCGGGCACTCCTCGATGACGACACCTACAAAAAGCTTGAGAAAGATCCTACAAAGACCATCAACCAGCAGATCGTCTCCATAATCAACTCAAGCAACGACGAACAGATGAAGAAAAAGCCACTCAAGATATCAGATCCTGTCCCGCCAAGACTCTACGGACAGCCGAAGATACACAAAGAAGGCATACCCATGAGGCCTATCGTCTCGACTATCGGCTCACCAACATACAACATAGCAAAGTACATCGCAGAGAAGCTGAAGCCTCACGTCGGTAATACTGAACACCATATTAGGAACTCCAAACACTTTGTCAGCATTCTTCAAGAAATCAGAATTGAAGCACAGGACATCCTCGTTAGCTTCGACGTGAAGTCCTTATTCACCAAGGTCCCCGTTGAAGAAACTCTGAACCTGATGAAGAAACTCCTCACAAAAGAAGAATTTAATCTGGCAAAGTTGAGTCTCCAATCGACCTACTTCCTCTACAACGGCGAGTACTACTCGCAACTTGAAGGAGCAGCCATGGGTTCGCCACTAAGTCCACTCGCAGCCAATCTGTACATGGAAGACTTCGAACAGAGGGCTCTCCGCTCTGCACCACAAGCGCCGGTCTGCTGGTATCGGTACGTCGACGACACGTTTGTCATCTGGAGACACGGCCGAGACTCGCTGGAAGGGTTCCTACAACACTTGAACAACGTGCACGAGAACATCCAATTCACCATGGAACTTGAAGAGGAAGGAAGACTACCGTTCTTGGACGTCCTCGTGGAAAAGAAGGATCACCTCCTGAGCCACTCAGTCTACAGGAAACCCACCCATACCGACAGATACCTGCATGCCACTTCACACCACCACCCGGCTCAGAAAGAAGGAGTCATCGGCGCTTTACTCCACAGAGCGGAGATACTTTCAGAACCTGCCCAACTGCCGAAAGAAAGAAGACATTTGAAGACCGCCTTTATGAAAAATGGCTATGACCGCAACACTATCAACAGGGTCCAGAGAAAGAGAAATCGGCAGCGCAACAGGGAAGAGCGGGAAGAAAAAGAAGAATTCCGAGGACAAGTGACCATCCCCTACGTCAAAGGGACAACGGAGAAGATCGCCCGTATACTCAAGAACCACCAGATAAGAACAACGTTCTGCACCGATAGAAAAATAACAGACATCCTTCCGAAACCTAAGGATAAGCTTGGACTTAGGACTCCAGGAATATACAAGATTCCCTGCTCCTGCGGAACTACTTACATCGGTGAGACTGGAAGGACGATCGACACACGCCTAAAAGAACACATTGCAGACATCAAACACGGACGTACAGAAAAGTCAGCTCTAGCAGAACATTTCGCTAACACCAGCCACCACATCAAATTCGAAGATGCTTCAATATTGGCCCGGGAAAACAACTACTATCGACGGACCATCAGAGAAGCCATCGAAATAGCGAAAAATCCTAGGAATATCAACAGGGAGGATGGATACAGGCTCAGCAAGAATTGGAAACCAGCGCTAATCGATAAGAGTGTCCAACCAATCGATAAGAGGGTCCAACCAATCGATAAGAGGGTCCAACCAATCGATAAGAGGATCCAGCCAATCAGCGAGCAGGAAAACAGGATCAACCAATGGGAAGACAGGCTTCGCCCAAGGACCGGACAGCGCCGGGTATAAATACCCCTGGATTTGAAGACAGCTCTCATTCTCTATTCAGCCCTGAAGAAGCCATCACAGGATGTGCGAAAGCTCGGCAACCATCAAAAACTTTACACGGTCCAACCCGGAAAAAACTTTACATACATCTGATGACTGTGGAAGCCTACGTGAACATTAACAACATTTTTTAATATGCTGTTTATTATTATTTCTCTTGAAACTGTTATAGAACATAAATAATACATTTTTCATAACCTAAATAAGAACAAAAATATTAACAATTATTTGGCTTACTTCAAAACCCTCCCCACTTATTGTATATCTTTATTGGTTTTCAATGAAAAGTCTAAATATCAAACTTGGCTACAATGTTTTAAAAATAAGAGGACCCAATAAAACTTTAAAATTATGTTGAATAGGTATATAATAATACAATGAATAAGTGTACAAAAATAATACATAAACACAAAAATTATATAACAAAAAATATTCTCATTAATATGTATTTTTCATAAATATGTTATCGATTATAAGCATTAGAAAATTAAATTTTTAACCTTTACACTAAATTTTTTAAATTTTACACCTATAATACATTAAGTAATTTTTGAAACTTTTTCAATACCAAAAATATTTTGGATTTATCAATTAACTGGTTTAAAAATACAATTTAGTTTCTGTATTTAAAAATTTCAGATGCTAGAGTGTGTAATAATTTGTATACAATATATATATATTGTATATATATATATATATGTGTGTGTGTGCGTGAGTGCGTGCGTGTGTGTGTGTGTGTGTGTGTGTGTGTGTTTATGTATGTTAGCTACTGTTATTTTAGCAGATTTCCTGTGGGGAAATCAAGCTATTCGCATTAGTAATATATATGTGTGTGTATTTGTTAGTATATCCATGCTCTAGCATCTGAAATTTTTAAAACTAAATTCTTCTCTTTCCATTATTGACCTTGTGTTATAAAAGTTTTAGTACAGGGGAATAGAGTATGTCAATGGCTAAATTGGTTGAGAAGAGAGGAAGTACAAGGGAAACCAAAATTCGAGTGTTAGTAGGCTTCTTTAATTTTTAAGACAGAAATCAAACTGGGTATTTAGTTATTGCATTGGAAACCCTTGAAAGAATCTTTTTTTTTTTTGTTGATATTGCAGAGATAGGGGGGGAAGGGGGTTAGAGAGAGACTAAAATTCATAAGCATAATATCCTTGCTGTTATTTTAGTTTAAAAAAATTTATACAACAAAATAAATGTAAAACATAATTTTCAAATGTTTAAGTTCTGTAACATTTTTACAAAAAATGCTTGATAAGGAAGGAATTTACGAATTAACTATGATGAATAGAAATATAAAATAGTTTTATCATATTGTTAATATGATTGACAAAGAAATGTAACTACATTTTCTTATAAATTGAGTTATGGTACCATGTGAAAAACTTTTTTTAGGAAAATATTCTAAAAAAGAAGCATGAAGGAGTCATATAAAGGGTATTTAATGAGATGGGCAATGTTTCCCTTATAGTGACATTGAGTTTTTTAGTAACTCAAACTGATTACAAGTGAACAATAGCAGATGCTTATGTAGTTGGCCATAATTCCCTTAATGATAGAGACAAATAAGAAGAAGCCCTAATTCTCTAATTAGGACCTTAAATTAACATAAGATTTTCTTAAAATTGGAAAAGAGTTGCAAGGGCAGTGTTGGATATCCAAAAAGTAGTTGCAGGAATCATGAGTTTTTATAGAACCGAAAGACAATGTTTTTGTGAACTCAGAGCATAAAAGAAAAAATCTTACCAGTTTTATCTTTAAATTCATAATCAGGGCCAGTTTTTTTCAATAATATTCCATACAGTTGAGAAAGTCCATATAATCCAGGTGCATTTCTGATAGCTTCTAAGATTTCAGGGACTGTTTTAGTTTCATAGGCCGCCTATAAAAAAAAAAAAAAAAAAAATTGTTATTTGATCATTTTACTTTAAGAATAAGACTTATAGTATAATAAGACTTATAATACATTTTTTAAATATTAATGTAAAATGAATTAATTAATTTTGTCATAAGCATATCCAGTTATTCAAAAATTATTTTAAAAAAAACAATGAATATGATAAATTCTAAGTAGGCATTGTTCAATACTAACAAAAATACATATCATCTTCATATAACATTTTAATAATTATTTTAAATAAACATCTCTTACCAAGATAGGCTCATTAATAATGAAATGTACCTTAATATCCATGTATTTTTCATTGTAGTCTGTCAATAAAGGAATATCAGTCAAACTTTGATATCCAATATACTCATGGTCAATTTGCTTAAATTGCTCAAGTTCAAAATCTGGAGAATCCAAAGAAGTCATGAAGTCCAAATGTTCTGCCAAAATCAAGGTATTACTTAGCTAATATACATTATTATTATTCTTTTTTTTTTTCTTTTTCTTTTTTTTAAAGAATGAAACCTAACATTCAGTTTCATGAGCTTAACTATACTATGAAGTTATTACTAATTTCAACAGGTGATCTATGGTTTTTTCAACCTATTGCTTTATTAAATTACTAAGAAAAAATCACCAGCAATTTATTTCCTTGAACTTAAAGAATCTAATTAAACTTCATAAAAATATATACACAAAAAAATATGTGGAAAATTACTTTCTTTGCCTTTTACTTAAGATCAATTATTTTCTTATTTTTATTAATTAAATAGAGAAAATTACTAAATGAAATATTTTACTTCAAAACTTCAGCTACCTAACTACTTGATTTCAAAAAGTAAAAATGACAATATAATACTCACTAAATTATAATAAGTTTCATTTCAACAAAAATAATATTTTACTCTACTGATAGAACTGAACAATTGTATGATAAAATATAACAAAATCAGTCAGATGAAGTCTTGGTGTTAATGATGGATAGAAATTAATTGAATTAAAATAAATTAGAAACACTTGAAGAATTTTACTCGTATTATTATAAAATCAAATTTTATTTCAAAGTATAATTATGTGAATTAAAAATTGGTAACAATACTTATAAAATGATGTGAATTAATNTATTTATTAATATTGAATAAATAAAAAAAAGGAGATTTAAAGATATATTTCATGGTGACAGAAGATGACAACTACGATCAAAAGTTGAAAACTATGGTTGTTACTATCATAAAGTTATAGCTAATTTAAAATTTTAAATATCTTTAATTTAATTTTTTTAGAGGTCTTACACATACGAATTCAGGCAGTCTGTAAACACAGAAGTACTATTTAAGAATAGAATTCATTGAAAAATTAAAAGTTTAGAATATTTTCATTAATTACTAAAACACACACAAACACTGTAGTGATTTTTTATAAACAAGAATAAATATTTTAATTTAAATCATGATTGATATTAGTCATTAATAATTTTAAGTATATTTGTTTCATACTATGACTGAACTATGCAATTTATTTGAAGTGAATGATATAAATTATTATTAGATGATTTTAGTTGGGGTTCGGTCAAGGTAGATCCAAAATTTTAAAAAATTATGTATTTTTTTAAAAGATTATCTGCCAACATTTCGGCTTACATTGTAAACCATCTTCAGGGCTGTAGAAATACAATGTAATGAGAATTACAATAATGTAATGTAATATCAAAAGTATGAATGTAGAAAGCTATGTAAGAGAATTTAAAACCGATTTTAAAAAACAATTTGAAAAACATGCAGACAACTTATTTACAGCTTGCTTACAATGTAAGCCGAAACGTTGGCAGATAATCTTTTAAAAAATACATTTTTTTAATTTGTATTTTTTTTTTGGATCTACCTTGAATTTTTTTATTTCTTTTTAACACTTTCCTTTCTGCTCACTTCACATATAGCATACAAGCTTCATCATTTCAGTCATACTTTTCTGCGTTCCAAAGGACAGCGTGCTCGGACCCATCCTATTCATCCTGCACACTGCGGACATCCTCACCCATCCTAATACCTTTCTGGCCCTCTTTTCTGATTACTAAGCGATCCTCTCTTCTCATCGTGATTCTAAATCCTTTTCCAATATTTTACAAAACCACCTTCGTGTTATTCAGCAGTGCATCAGCAAATGGAAAATTAGAATAAACGAGTCAAAATCCACACAGGTAAATTTTCACCTTAAAAAAGGTAATTCTTATAACGCAACGTACAATAACATCCCTATATCTTTCTTTGATTCAACCCGTTACCTTGGGTCCATCTTGACTCTTGTCTAAACTAAACGAACGTGTTGGCGAACATATCAAATTTAAGCTATAAGAACTCAACAGACGATACGGACCCTTATACAGATTTTTAAGCAGGCGTTCACACCTCACAACAGAGAATAAACTGTCACTGTACAAGTGCCATTACTGTGACGTTACTACGACCAATCTGGACCTACGGTACAGAACTGTGGAGTACCGCTAAGCCTTCCAATATCCAACAAATACAATCCTTTCAGTCAAAAATTCTCACAATAATTGCAAATACTCCATATAATGTATCCAACTCTACCCTTCATCACGACCATTATACACCCTTAGTCCAAGACGTCATCTTCACCCGCTTCACACTGCCGAATTGCCTCACAATCCTCCTCGGTGGTTAAAACTATGACTCGAGGGCTGCTGGTAAGCTCCTTTTATAACTGCATGTACCCTTCTTGACGAATCTAGATCTTCTTAGAAAATAGGATTTTTGTGGGTTATGTGTCATCTTAGAGCAGGTGGCCCCTTCCGTACGAGTTTGGTCCTCTCGTTAAGTGCTTCCTCACAAAACTTCTACAGTGTTAACGCACTGTATTTATGCATTCCAAATTGTTTATCAATACCGATGAATGAACTAAGGAGTAGCAGGTGGATATAGATAGTTTTTGAACAGGAAGATATATATATATAATGGCTTAAGTAGTGCATTTACGATTGAATATTTAATATCAACGTCATCAAATTACAAGATGTTAAGTAACAGAATGTAATGAATAAAGATTTATTTTTTTTAAATTATTATTTACACAAAATAGGGGGACGTTTAGCTATTGATCTTGTGTTTAATGAGCAAATAACAAAAATCTGTGGAAGGTGTTTCCTATCCATCGCAACACTACTTATAAGTGGATACTAATCCACTCCGTATCATCCCCACACATGATTGGTTCTGGCACCCTACCGGCGATAAGGGTTAGATTTGGGCATTCGATGATCAGTACGTGCGTGGAGAGACACCCAATTACAACAGGACCAGACACTCGTGGAAAGCCGAGGCACCCCTGCAATAGGCCATTTCGAAATGGCCACATCTGATCGCATGTTTTGAATGTTTGGGATCTCTGGCAAAGACTCCGCAAAATTCTGTTCTGTTTCAGCTTTTTTTTCCACTCGACAAAGCTGCACTTAATCGAAAAGCGAGTTCGAATTGCATTGAGACTACTTACCAAGTTCAGGGCTTGTTAAATTGGAATCAAAAGTAATTTACAAACTAGCATATATGAAGGACATAAGAAATATTATTAAGCAATACATCGCAAAAAGAGAATAGAGAGAAGAACAAACAAAAGTAAAATAAAATATTAATACGATAATTTTGCCATAAATGTAAAATATTTAAATCGAAGCCTAACTTAATAAAACAAATATTGTGTATTCCTGGTTCTATTCGTTCGATAGCCTTTAAACACGAATCTATATTCTGTGAACTGTGTTAAATAAGTAAATACTATATAATCAAAGTTTGTAAATATTTCTATTATCACTTTATATCTCTTCAGTCCTTAAGGAGCGAGAAGTCTCTTCGAAAATTTTACTCGTAATGTTTTTTTTTTGTGTGTTCACTACACATTTTTTCTCACCAGTTCTTATTTATCGCAGTCGCGAATGTTTCATTTTTTATATACATTTACCTATCTGTCTATCTATTTATATATAGATAGATAGATAAATGAAGAAAGAGTCTCACTTCACTCCTCCCTAACGAAGGCCGAGAAATAGCCCCGAAAATTTTACTCCTTGTAATTTTTTTCTTTTTGTGTGTTCTCTACACTCTTTCTCCCACCTGTTCTT